>OOFE01027941.1:0-19618 GCA_900323365.1 Monocentris japonica
GATATACACCGATCAGCCATAACATTAAAACCATTCAGCGGCGGACAGGGGTCAGCATGGGCACTCTGACCTGTCTGCGGCTACGCAGCCCCATACGTAGCAAGCTGCAATGCACTGTGTGTTCTGACACCTTTCTATCATAGCCAGCATTCACTTTTTCAGCAATTTGTGCTACAGTAGCTCTTCTGTGGGATCAGACCAGACGGGCTTGCCTTCTCTCCCCACGCGCATCAATGAGCCTTGGGCGCCCATGACCCTGTCGCCGGTTCACCGGTTGTCCTTCCTTGGACCACTTTTGGTAGGTACTAACCACTGCATACCGGGAACACCCCACAAGACCTGCCGTTTTGGAGATGCTCTGACCCAGTCGTCTAGCCATCACAATTTGGCCCTTGTCAAAGTCGCTCAGATCTTTACGCTTGCCCATATTTCCTGCTTCCAACACATCAACTTCAAGAACTGACTGTTCCCTTGCTTCCCAATATATCCCACCCCTTGACAGGTGCCATTGTAACGAGATAATCAATGTTATTCACTTCACCTGTCAGTGGTTTTAATGTTATGGCTGATGGGTGTACAGTGTGATGTATCACCTTTCACTTCGCTGACAGATCTCCACTTAAGAACAGTGTTATCACCAAAAGTAAACATAAGAGAGGAGAGCTTGTGTGTGCAATCAGCCTGGACAAGGCTACGCACTCAAGTGGCAAAATCAGTGAATAGAGCACATAGCTGAGTGTTTGTCCATAAAACAAATAAATATATACAATAGACAATAAGAAACTCTGACTGACAAAACTGAACCAAAAGTAAATGTCCTCTGAGAGTTAATATCTTAATGTCATAATTCGCCTTTTAAAAATAGAAAAAACTTTTCATGCAAAAAATATATACCTGGGATTTGGATAAACTCTTATAACCCAACATACCAAAAATATATATTATAAACTCTCCGAACATGATTCCATAGTTACAGATAAAGGGAACTGGAGAGCAAAGCTCAACTCACTCCAACAGGCTAAAGGAAACCTGTGGCCTGGTACCATACCTTAAAGTCCCTGATACTACACACCCCAACTAGAGTGAAGGATGGATAGAAATCACCTGCACCAGGTAAAGTTTCCTCTTTGAAGAGGTGCATAGGCTCATTCATAACAGGTGTGTATGTTATCTGTACAGGGGGTTATTGTGTGATACTTTTACAGTGTGTATTGTTGGTGCTGGGTTGAGAGCTAGTTTCAGCAACCAGGTTTGTTTATTGGTACCAGGGGGTCTTGCGCACCCAGCGTAAGGTGAATCCTGCATCTGTGCGAATCTTGATGGATGCTGCCTCTGCTTCTCTCACAGTCTCCTTCACAGACTGCATCAGGTTCTGGGCATTATGGACCAACATATCTGTGGCCTGGTGAGGGGGAAAGTTGGAAGTGAAAAAGGCGAGGAGTAGAATAAGAAGAGAGACAGGACAAAGTGAGAATGAACCGGTATGTGCAATTTGTGAGTTTACCTGCTCCGACTCCTCTTCACTAATGTTGGTTCGTCCCAGCATGGTGGCCTTGACAGTGGAGAGGATCTTTAGCTGAGTACTGATGGTAGGGATTCGTTCACACACCTCAGGAAAGAAAGGAAAATGTGTAAAGCATTTTACAAACTTTGTGTACATGTCTAGACGGATAGATTTTTGTAGAAACGTATAGATCTGTCAGTAGGGCGTTATGGATGTGTGGCATTACCTGTAGTAGGTTGGTTCTGATGCGTCTGTCAGTGCACTGCTTGGCCACCTCTTTAGCCAGCCTTGTCACCTCATCTGAGGCCTTGGCAATGTCCTTAGCACACTGAATCAGTGCTCGTTTGTTCCCACTTCCACCACGCACCAGCCGAGACATTTCTGCCATTAGCAGAGCCATCCGCTTGGCTGCTGCTATGATGTCGTTACCCTGCGATAGAAGTATGGGATAGAGGAGGAAGCAGGTAAGAGTTGTGAGCAGGAAAAAAGGGGAGGAGACATGGCCCTGGGGTAAAGGCTGAAAAAACAGAAATTGCTGGCTATGTTGACTATTTATTTAGTTTAACAATGACCAAGAAACTTTGATTATAATCATCAAAATTCAAAACACTTGAAAATAGTGTTATCCAATACCATCCAAATGTTACGATTTTTCTGTGGTTTGTATTAATACATTTGATTTACAAAAGCAAAACAGGCACTGTGACGACACTCAAATTATCTGTGAGTTTTGCAGTAAGCCGCATGCTGCGTGAATGCAAGTTAGCTCATATTCTTCATTCCTCATCAGAGCGATTACTGACATGTAGCCTTCAGTGAAATTGACATCTGTGTTATTTTTTTTGGAAGGACACACACTGTTAAGAAATTACTGACCCTCACATCACAAGCAGTTTAAGGTTAGGCCTCAGGATCCCTTGCAGTTAGTACCCATGAAGTGATGTTCACAGTGGTGAAGCAATCAGCACACATCCTCAGACTAAGCAGAAGCAGGTGATCAGCAGGCAATCTAACTTCAAAACAACGTCACCCAGAAGTCTTTGGGAAACTGTCATCCTTGGTTTCACAGGTTGGCCAGACAACGAGTGATTGACAACAGCAATAGCGAGTCAGAGCGACTGGCTCCTTCTTTAAACCACTTTACCTAATCGTGAACATAAAGGAGGGACTTTTGAAGCCAGTACCAGATTATCCATCAGGTGCAACAAGCATACTTGCCATTCCAACAATCCTTGATCTTAGTACAACCTTAGCATGACATCAGCATGTGTCAACCACGAGTCTGAGTGTGATGCAACAACAAACAGCAGCCACACAGCTGGTTGGAGGTTTCCATAGTAGTGGTGGATGCAGAGCTCATCGTTCCCACAGCCACAGTGCAGTCAAGACTGTGGCCAGTGACTGATGGTGTCAGCCAGTATGGTAGAACTCCAGAGGGCGTTTCGGTGCCTTGCAGTCTCCTTGTGTAGCAACTATGTGTATGTCTGTGTGCATGCATGTGGATCTGCATGTATGCCTGTGCGTGTGGGGGTGCACACCAACCCTGGGTCAAATAGTATTTTGCAATACGCCAAGCAGGTTAAAACAAACACTAATAATTATTTGCAAATACTATCTGACCCAGGTCCGGTCGTGTACGCGCCAATGTGCATGTATGTGTGCAGACCTTGCTGGACCACTTGCGCGCCTCCTGGTGCAGAGACTGGGCAGCAGCGAGAATGGGTTGATTGACAGGTTGGTTGGAGGGCATCATCAGCAGTTCTGGCTCATAGTCATCCTCACCATCAGTAAACTCATCTTCATCATCTACCTCTCTCTCCTCTATTGCCTCCTCATCCTCAGGCTGGGAGGAGGGGGTGGTTGGAGGAGGAAGGGAGGAGGGAACAGAGAATGGGGAGGAAGGGAAGGAAGGCAAAGGGGATAGGAGAAGGAAAAAATTGGAGGAATGTGGAGAGGAAGGGGTAGGAGAAAGCCAGGTATGGCAGGAGGGAAGGAAGCATGGGAAAAGGAAGCATTTAGTACAGTATGAGAGGCATTGGGTGGAAGAACAGAGGACAGCAGATCTACAGGAGGGAGGAGAGGATACAGGCACTATGAAGGAGCAGGAAGAGGGGAGGTGGAATTGCATGTACAGCCAAAGATGGTTTTACAGGAGTATGGCAGAAGAGAAGAGGAAGGAGGAGCTGGTTTGGGCAGGTAGCAGGGGGATGCTACGTCTGGCTCTGAGGCAGGGGTTGGACTGCCAGTTTGTAAAACATTTGTGCAATCAAACAAGGCCCAACTCTGACCAACATCAGTGCTTGGTGTCATTCCAGCTTTATTAGTGGTCTAGCAGTCTGGTTTTTAGGTGGGGGACTGAGTACTGTCCGATGCCATTATAACAGATGTTTTCCTGCCTGGTTTCCTAAAACAGCTCTCAGAGACTCCTGATGCATAGTTCAAAAGACAGGTGTGAGGAACTGTCAGGAGAGAGTGACAAGGCACTAATCTTGAATAAGTATTGTACTCAGAATAACTGGTCCTGCATAACTCCACACAAAAACACACAGACACACAGATGACAGTTTCCAGTTTCCCTCTGAAATTGGAATCGGGCCACTGATCTCCACATTTCAGGATCACCTCAGTTTCAGGAAAAACTTTATTTCAGGACTGAAACATTCACAGGACATCAGAAGACACCTCATCGTTGGACAAATGTATTATATAGTAGAAAGTAAAATCCTGTACTCGCAATTGTGTGAGTACAGGGAAGCTCACAGGACTTTAGTCCTTACTTTTCCATGTGTACTCAAACACATCCTATGACACTAGCACAGCTCACTAGCTCACATTACCCCGAACTGTATGTGTGTGGACTGACCTTGCTGGACCACTTGCGTGCTTCATCATGCAGTTGCCTGGCTGCCACCATCATGGGCTCACTGAGCACCTCTCCGACCTTCTGCTCTGGGAACTCCTCATCCTTCTCTTCTGGAGGAGGGGGTCGAGGGGGGGGCACCTCTCCCTCTGGCAAAGGGGGCTTGGGTGGCGCCTGCTCATCGCTAACCTGGAAAAGTCCCGCCCACACATACACACACATAATGTGTTAGCTATAGATAGACAAGACAAGATAATACTTGATCATCTGATAAAATTATGTCCAGAATCAGAATTATTGGTATTGGTATTGGTGTGTGTGTGCGTGTGTGTGTGCTTACATGGAGCTGGTCTAGATCAGGGGGTGGAGGGGGGAAGTCAAGTTCCTGAGGTTGGAAGGCTTCTCTGACTTTTCCAACCGAAGCCAGGATCCTCAGACAGGAGTCCAAGTAGGCCTTCTGGAGAGCTGCCGAGAGGAGAGGAGCCGAGAGGCAGGCCGAGTTAAGAAGAATTACTGATATCTCAAAATGTGTGTGCAGACAAGCAGCATCAAGTGAGATAATAAGGTGTATCTCTGGCCTGGACAGCTCGGTCGGTAAAGCATGAGCCTCTCAGTCTCAGGGTCATGGGTTTGATCCCCACATAGTGTCAACTATCACCTTTGTAAGTCGCTTTGGATAAAAGTGTCTGCTTAATGACTGTAATGTAATCATACACAGAAGTGATTGCATCGTTTATGTGTGCACCTTTATCTTGTATGTTCCCAGCAACTGCCTTGGCGTCCATCACCATGGGTGAGATGGTGTGTGAGAGGATGTCTGAGGCGTGTTTCACGGTGTCTCTGAACCGCGGATCCTCAGAGTTCTCCACTTCCCTCTTAGCCACCAGCAGGACTCGATTAGCTCGTCTAGCTATGCTTGTTGCCCCGGCAACGAGCATTTGGGGCTGTACATTCGCCATGGCAACACGGCACTTGTCGATGTCCTTCTTTATGGCCTCCTCAGAAGCATCTAGCAGAGACTTGGTGTCTATTGCCTCATCCACTAGACCTGGGGTCAGACAGAGGCACCCATGTGAGCGCACACACACACACACACAAAATAACATCAACCTCTGTATTTTCCACAAGTTCTTAGGTCATTTGCAATTGGTTGCACACTGGGTGGCGTAAGATACACAGAGACAGCAGTAAAAAAGACTGTACAGACAACACAAGAGGTGCTGCATGTTATTGGGCTGCCATAAATTAATCTGTTCACACTAAACACTGTAACTACTTCAAATGGTAAAGTTGTCAGCAGTGTTGTCAGTGTAGGAAAACTGTTACCAGTGAGTCTCTCCACATTGTCAATCCACTGGTTCTTCATGGTGTCAAAGTGCTCATATGCAGCTTGGTTTCCGGGATTCTTCAACAAGATTCGAGCAGCGGAGGTCACCTAGACATTAACAAACATGTATCACGCTCACACTGTGTACGCCAGATTCTGATGGCTGTATGTTTCGTCACTTATGCAACTATGCCAACTGGACAAAACAAACATCGACACCCAAACAGACAGAAGCACCTGTGGTGTGAGCTCCCTGGCGTGTTTCACAGCAGCGTGTATCCCCTCTACTGTGCTCTTATTGGCTGTTCCCACAGCAGCAGCTTTCTCTGCTGTTGCTGCCAAACGACCTGCATGGGCCTCAAAGTTCCCTGCTCGCTCTTCAAAAACCTTCAACACACACTGACGTTGTTATAGTCAAACCGTCATCGTCACTTACACACACAACGTCAGTGGATTTATGTATTAATTGAAATGTCTGTTAGATTGTTAGATGATGAATGGATAGATCACTGACAAAATATTCAAGCAGAACAGGTTGTTCCATATTACTGACCTCCTCCCTGTTGGGGGCGTCAGGTGGAGCAGTTGCAGATACAGCCAGTAATTTGATAGGGGTGGTGGTGTCACTGAAAACATCAGACACTTCCTGGGTCATCACCTCCTGCATACGCCCCCTCAGGTCCTGGTAGAAGCAGTGCAGACAACATTGACAGACTGTTTAGATGGAGTAGTCAACAGATTTTTCCCATGAGAGTGCTCCTTATCAGTCCACAAGGTGGAGCTCTTTACCAATAAAGACAGGCGGGCGAGACTATAGGAGTTTAATTCTTTCTAAGGATAGTTCATTTGACAAGATTTCATTACTCACACCAACATGCATGTCTTAAGCCTAAACCTATTAAGAAAGGTGGTGTGCAATAAAAACAAAATGGATTGTATCTCTGTGTGTGTGTGTGTGTGTGTGTATGTGTGTGGCTGTTGCACTATACCTTGAGGCTGTCCTGTAGCTGCAAGGCTGTAGCTCGTGCGTGAGGTGCCTCAGCCTCACCCCTGCCAGCCATGTCTGCCAGGGATGCCATGAGAGCTTCGGTTCGGTCGCAGCGGCCAATTAGATCCTGCCTGTATGGGCCTACCAGGCTTCCCGCCAGCCTCTTCCCCTCCCCCACCATTCCTCTGATTGCTGCCTGACCTGGGGAACGACATGGGTCAGGGGTCATTCTCACTCACTTCACACTTGGCTACCCAATATCACACAATCTCCTTGTCCGTGTTCTTCACACTGTGTCAGTTAGTGTTATCATATGTGTTGGTAATATGTACTATAGTTATAATACGTGTGGAGAATAGAGAAGAATGCATGCAGAGTCCATGTTTACAAGAGAAATAACTGCAGTATGGAGTCTTTCCAAAAGTATTAAACATAGAGGAGAGGATGCTGTATGTTTTACGTACTTTTGCCTGGTCTGAGAAAATGTCTAGAATAGTATAGTATAGTATAATATAGTAATTTCCTGTATAGTGTTTGTTGTATCTTCTAAACATGCAGATGCACAGCAGTAGGTAAGGTACCTGTGTTCCACTCTAGTCTCTCACACTCTGCTCCCATACGGAAGCATGGGAGGCAGGCAAAATAGAAAACAATCAAACTACAAAACAGGCATACAGCAACAGGCATGAGCATAGTATAAAAAATGAGAGAATGCTCTTTGAGTGAGTGAGTCAGCCAGTCATTCAGTGAGTAATGAATGAAATAAATGACTACAGTGAGTGGGTTGATTCTCATTGTCAGGTTATAGCTGTTGCATGACTGAGACACTTGACTCTCCAAATCTCCCCCTGGACTGCAAACACTTCACATCTTTCATGATGCTGCAACTGCCAGCTAATACACATGCAAAGGTTCCCAGATGCTACCAGGCACACTTTCACACACTATCCAACATTCACAAAGGCTGACAACAGGCAAGGAAGGTCAGAGCATTTATTTTAGAAGCAAACTACTATGTCATCCCTCCCTAAGGATATCAATCAACCCCACTCACCTACTCCTCTGTCGTCCACTCCAGGGTTGTTGACCCAACGGAGCGCTTGCTCCATCTTGCCCTCCAAGGTGACGGCAGGCTTGGCTGGTCTCATGTTGGCTACAGCCCGGTTGGTTTTGGACTGCAGGGTCAGCAGTGCTGCCCCAATCTGCTTGGCCAACGCACGAGCCTCTGGACTGTCACCTTTACCCCTGAGACGGCGGCAGACAGAGAAAGACAATTTGAGGGGGACTTAAAAAGGCACGTGGGACAAGATAGAAAGCCATGAAACACAGACTCCAAAACCATCAAACATATTAAGTCTCACCAATCCCCTGTTAGTTCTCCCTTCTTCACCATTATGTACAATGACACCCTCTTAAAAGGGAAATACCACTGTCGCAGGGTTATGTCACAGGGTAGCACTTTTCTGTCTGTATTAGTCAACATTAACTACTGTGTCCTGTAGCCAGAAAAAGGATGTTTGGATGGAGTTTGTGTCACTGTCTGATCTGTGATGTCTTACCGATGTGCATGTTTTTTGGTGGTCTCCATGGATCACAAAATGGAGGTTTGCTTTTATGACAATACATGCAGTGCAAGAACATTTGTAGTAATAATAAAAATACTTTCATGACTCTCACATATGGTGTGATTAACTGAAATTACCATGTAGTAAATTCATTGTTGTAAAGGGACAAGCCCTCCCATCTGGTTTTCCAGGAAGGATAAAATGAACACTAAAAAGTAATTACTGTTAACTGATTGATGACATATTTAAAAGCTGAAATACAGTGGTATCAGCTTTAAATTGAGTGGTATTTCCCTTTAGTTCTACCCATTTCGACCCTCAAACTGTTACTGGCCCTCCACAGTCATTGAGGGCCATAACCACATCCTGATCCACACCGTATTCAAACAGTTTGAAACCTTATTGTAGGGCTGAGGCCCATGGTTGACAGACAACAACATATTTTCCAGGCAGGTAAAATACGCCACCTATTGGTGACAGGAGGTTGCAGTTTGAGCCTGGAAACAGAAGGTCTAAGAATTACACACAATATCAACGATGCTAATTTTTCTTACCAAGTCATGTCAAGTCATGTGGCTGTGTGCTGGTTGTGTTTAAGAGAGAGAAAGAAGAAGAGGGAAAACTTACTGTTTGCGTAACTCTACGAGTCTGGCAGTGAGTCCTGCGATCTCGCTGATGGAGCGTAGAATGTCATCTCTCTCTTTGGGGTCTTCACACAGATCTGCAATACGTTTGGCCTCTGCTAGCAATGCTCTGATGTTCTCCTCCCCCTCAGGACCACCGTTAGGATCAGCCAGCCAGGCCTAGAGCAGGCACATATATTGGCCTCTTTCACATCTAATGGAATAAGCAGCACTACATAAATCTGTACAAAAGCACTACGAGAGAGCTCAGTAAGGATGCTTACCCTTACAGTTTGTATAGCGAGGGTTAACATTACATTTGATTTTTTAGGCATTAACCTTTAATTCCCATATCACCCACAAAATACAAGCCACCAAAAATCAGCAGGGCAAAAGTCAGCGTCTTAGCGTCCTTACAATATTCCTGTGACCATACAATGATGGTGTGAGAGCGAAGTGTTAGGAATAGGGATTTGTTCTTAGAGAGCAGGTGAGTGGAGAGGAGGTATCATTCAGTGGGGAGAGGGTTACTGTGGATTACTGTGTTGTGCTGTTTTGTCTGACCTGTGCAGCGTCCAGCCTCCTGGCAATGGCCTGCTTGGCATTGATTAGAGCCTCCAATCTGCGTGCGGCACTGTCCACCTTGCCAAATAACAGATCTAAACCCTGTGAACACTGGCCTGCACGCTGTACACACCCTGGGGACGGGCCCTGACCTCTATCAGAGACAACAGACACACATGCATCTTATACATTATGACAAAATACTGAAGACAGTGAAGGCAGTGAAGTAAAGCTCATGGGAAACAGTTTAACAACACTCACGTTCCCTCTCTTTTCTCACAGTGACACACTACCTGCCACGTAGATCTGAGACCTGGTCAGTCATCTGTCCCAGAGCCTTAGTGGTTCCCAGGACATCTTTCCTCTCCTTCCCAGCACAGAGCTCTCCCACCTTACCAGCCTCATCCAAGATTGCACGCAATTCAACCTCACCCGGGTCTCCTAGGAACAACGACACACCACAGGGTAAGATTGTGGAATGGCATTGTGGATGTAAAGCGCTGATAGTGTGGGAGTTACCTGGCTGTCCATGGGGGTCTTTGAGCCAGCTTTTAGCCTGTGTAATCTTAGACTCAATCAAAGCCAGAGACCTCTTCATAGCCTCCATATCCTGAGAGAAAGAGAAAACAGACCATTATGCATTTTTGTCAAAACAGCTGTTGACATAAAATATTTTTTATTAACTTTTAACTTTTATTAAGCCTGACTGATCTACCGGATACGCTGCTTAACACTAATAACCACAAAAAGCTTCAGTTTATGCTTACTGGTGATAAGGTGTGAACGAGGCATTCAAGGGAAGTTAATCACCTCACATCTAAACTGTCATAAACTCTCCATTGGTTTACACCAGGTGAAACACACTTTTCAAAAAAGCTTTTTCCAGCTCAGAGGATGATGAACTCCATCAAGTGGAACCGTTCAGCACTGCCTATCTATTATGGATGTGACTGGACATCAACCAGCTTATTTCTATAATTCATGACCTGGGAGGACACTCCTTTGCCAGGACATCCTTTGCCTGTGTTTCTCACACACACTGATAATAAACATGTACACTTGAGCTCATACACAGAGTATGTGGTATGCAAAAAACACACACACACATACACAGGAACTCACACACAGACACATAAAAAAACAAACAGACAGTTCCTTGTTTGAGCTAGTTTTGTGCAGAGAAACATGCAGGGTTACAGGTTAGACTAGTGAAAGATTTTAACTTCATCACTAAATGATCTCATGGCACAGTCTCTAAGTGATGCGCCCAAAATATTAGAAACATTTCCAGCAGATTAAGTATATCTGCCCAAAACAAAATGCAAACATCGTATTGTCCCATTGACTGCTTCATCACAAAGTAGACCACTCCCAGCAACATGATAGAAATAATAAATAAATAATAATAAAAAATACCATGAGCAAAAAGGAGAAGAGAAGGATAGATTGAAGGACTGAAGCAGTTATTGGATGTTAAGTACACATGAAAATAGGGAAGTTAGCAATCAAATATCTGTCATCTGTTTCAAGCCATTTGATTCAAATGGAAACATTGTGAGACAAACAGATGCACATATAACAATATAGTGATGAGGTACATACTATATGTACAGTATAACGTTACTTCGGCTACAGCCAGCCAGCCAAATAAAACACAATGCACTTACTGTTAACAGTAAGTACCTGCATGACAGCTAGAAACATACGAACATGTACCCTTTCTCACACACACCACATGCTGCAGCACTGCAGAGGGGGAGAGAAAAAGGCTTACCTTCTACAGGGAGGAAAAGAATGGAGGAGGACGGAAAAGAAAGAGCAGAAAAGGAAAAAAACAGGAGTTATAACACCAAGCAAAAAGAAAAGTGGAAACAGAAAGTAAAGAGAGTGAATTTTGGAGATGCTCTCTGCAGCACAGTGGATACCACCTCAGCTAGTTTGGGCAGAGTGTGTGGCTATGTGTGTGTATATGGTTGAACAGGCAGACCCGCATGCTTCCTGAGAGCAAGTTTGGTTAAAGTGAAGGGAGGACAGTGAGCCAGTGACTAAAGTAAGAGGGTGATTTGCTGTGTTATGTGCCGATTTGTGGCTGTAGGCCAGAGCCTAAAGGATTGTTGAGTGAATGTGTGAACATGTCCAGTGTGGCGCACGGCTGTACCTTGTTAGCCCAAGCGTCTTCGTCCCATGTGGTGAGCTGTAAGACTCTAATGATCTCGTTGATTTCAGCACTCATCTTTTCAAAGGTAAATCTTCTGTTCCTTTCTGCCTCCTCCACGCCAGCACCTCGACTACTCTTGGTGGCTACAAAAATCTTTATAGCTGAGGACAGACAGACATGCTCATGATTACACATACAGACACATGCGCTCATCCCAAAGCGTGTACTGTAAACCATCTATAAAGTTGAGAAATGGGTCATGGTCTATCTTGCAATCTAAACAATATGGGCTGTAATCTGCTTTTTAATACTGCAGGTGTCTGAATGTTTGTCACAATTTTAACACAACATCCACACTGGAACACGCGTGAATGTACAGTTGTGAGTGCTGTAACTGTGATTCTCTTCTTTGCTTGTGCAGCATATAAGAGATGGCAGCCAGTAGGCGGTATGTGTGTGTGTGTGTGTGTGCGTATAGTCAGTCTGACATCTCTAACATCTAATGACTGCAATTATCAGTGTTGCTATAACAACTGTTGGAGGCTTGTTGATCTGCTCTACTCTGCTGCTGTGCCATTGTCGTTTGCCCACACATGCCCATGCACACACACACATACACACATGCACACGCACGCATTCACACAGGTACACACCTGATATAAGAACAGGCAGCAGTTCTTTGATAGTGTTCATGGAGCTAACTAGCATCTGTCTGTGTTCCTGGTGGGTCAGCTCTTGCTGTCTCTCCTCAATCATCTTTGACATTTTGGTCATCCCTAAGGAAAGAGAAAAATGGGGAGAATTCATTGACCTGCAAAAAGTTAGAGGTTAGCAAAATCAACCAATCAACAGATGGAATGCAGAAAATGGGACTGACCTTGGCTGTGGCCTTGGCAATATAATTGTAACATGCTCGTAGGATCAGATCCAAGGACATCCTCTACTGAGTTTACCAACTGACTAGTTATCACACAGCCAAACCCGTCATCACCTTATGAACTGATCATATACATTGACAGCATCAGCTGAGTGTGAAACAAGCTTGGTGTCTGATTTCCCCAAGCATTATTCTACAGTACACTGAAAACACAATTAACCTTTTGCCTTGATGGTAAAGAGTCTGTTCTCAGTCACAGGAACAGATTACAGTCACACGATCCTCCATTGAAAAGGTTCCGATCTTTGACCCAAGTCTGTTAGTGTCAGATCAGAGGGCAGCAATATGTTTTTTCCGGAATTGGACGTTTTAGGGTTTTGTGTCTATCTTTTTTCTTGAGACTGATCTCTTATGAACCTTATGGAATCCTCCTGATTGAGGATTGGCTTTGAGTGGTGTGGTTGGGTTCAGTACTACAGAAGAAAGCCCCTCATTTACCAGGTCCTAGGTTTTTGGTGTAGGTGATCAGGTCCTCCATGGTCTCCACCACCTCAGCTACTGTCAGATACTCTAGGATACCTTTACACACACGGATGATCTTACGCACCTAAGAGACAACACAGACATAACCACATACAGATAATAATGTATGTAGGTAGAAAACATAAAACAATGATAATGATGAGACACATTTCTGTGCAATTTATAACCCTCATTATTACAAGGACCAAACCCAGTGTTCACAGGAGCTTTATTTAGATAGCCCTTGAAGTTACTCCAGTGTTTGGTGTCTTTGTGTCTTAGTGTGTGCAGTCTTGTGATGTATGTCTTGTGACTGCGAGAAGTTGTTCCTTCACAAATGAGGCTAGTGATGAGACATTGTGTGAAAATCACGTGCTCCATGTGATTCCACTTTCGGTGGTGTCATTATACATCCAACAAACCCACCCACACACACACACACACACAAGCTCAAATATACTCAAGTGTCCACACACATACACCACATACACATAGCATAGAGTTATGGTAAAGTCATGTGATCTAGGTGATTAGATCTGGGTACATTGGAAATTGCATTACAAGCTTGCTTGAAGCTCTAAACTGAGTTCCTGCTCCTTCCATCATTCATCTGTATGTCCACTGTATAAAAACAGTGGAAGACACACTTTACCTTTACTGAACAATACACAGGACAGACAGGGAAGATGATCCCACTGTGAAAAATATGAGCACTTCACAGTAAGAGATATTTCATAGACTTATTTTTACTGAAGGGAAACATTCACATAAGCACATACACACACAAAAATGCAAACACACACACACACACCTCAGCCTCGTCGAAGGTGAGGAGCAGGTCAGAGGTTCCGGACAATATCCCCCTGGATCCATCAATGAGGTAATCTCGCGCAGGAACAGAGTATGGATCTGCCTTCAGCATCTGAGCTGCTTGGACGAGCTTCGAGCAGGAGTTCTCCACCCTGCAAACACACAACCGGCTTACAGCAGCCTGCTCTCAGACAGCCAACCAAGCACATAGAGATACCGACGAAAGGAATGCATCACCTTGTAAATGGAATAGATCAGATCTCATATCTATCATAAAGGAAACCAAACATCTGCCACCGAGCTAAAGAATCGCCCTGGTAACAAGAGATGGTGAGGATTACAAGGTCTCAGGCAAGCGGCCCTGCTACACACAGAGCGAAACAGATGTTCTGTACCTCAAGAAAGGTGAGCCAAATTTGAACAGATTGTTCACTGTTCTGCACAAATCCATCTAACTCAGAAGTTTGGGGTTTCTCCATCTAAAGAGCGGAGAGAAAGCTGAGACTATCTTGTAAGCTTGTTGTGGTTTAACTTACTGTACGCAACCTTTAATTCTCTTTGTGTGGGGTTGTTGTGGGGTTTCACTTACTAGCTGTAATAGTCTATACCTTCAAGATCAATGATTAGCTTAGCTTGAGGAAAGTGATGCATTTTAAGAGTGCATGAATAAAGCTGAGTCCCTCCCCTTTCTGACCCCCATTGGTCAGGGTATCGATGGCTGCTGGTCCATCTATATTTAGATGGGTTCACATTCCCACATGCCCCCTCCTAAGCCCTGTGTGTGAGATTTATGGTGTGATGCCCTGTGTGTGTGTGTGTGTTTATTAGATTGAGAGAACAGTGTGGAGGGAGAACATGAAAAACAATGAGACAACAGAAAAAAAACAAGGCGAGATTGAACGTAAATCAAAGAATATTTAACACACTTTTAATGCTTGACTTCATGTGACCTCAAGACATTTCCCATACACACAGGTGCACACACACACAGGTGCACACATACACACACACACACACACAGCCTGATGTCTGAGTCCCAGGACTGCTGAGTAACAGTTCCCAGTCAGCACCACAGTCCAAGTCAGCTCTCTGGGTGCAAGCTGGGAAGCAACAAACACCCTCTGAGCTCTGTGGATGTTAGTACTGGATCGTCAACCAGTTCCTGGGGTGAGAAGGGCCTCAGATGTGTCTCTTAGTTGCAGCTGGGAACGCAGCCATACTTCCTAACATTAACATCATGGACTCCTCAGTTCAAAGAGATCTCTGTCTGCTGAGAATTAAATGGATTATTTCCATAATTTCCTGACATGCATGTGAGTCACCAAGAAAGAAAGACAGAGCGAATGACAGAGGGAGGTATACAAAGAAAGAGGAGCAGCGCTTCACGTTTAGTATGTCCCTTTTTGATTCAGGAGGGGACGCAACTTGAGAGAGACTTACTTAATGAATGCAGGTGGCATGTCTCTCTTCATCACCTGGTCCTCTGTGGTTTGAACAGTCTCCCTCCCCACCTGCAACACACACAAAAAAGGGCTGTAATGCAGGCTGTGATTGAGCCATTTATTTTAACATCACTATCTGCAGCAAGAAATGGTGGCATTCAGCGACAATCCCAGCGAGCACTATTAATAGTCTGACGAGTGAGCGGGTATGTACGCTACTATTCATTCACACCCTTCAACCACCGGTGCATATCATGTCTGTCAAGATTAGAGAGGAAACAGCTTGATCTAGGCTCGGCTCTGGCTGACTCTGCCGACTGCTTGTCTGCATCAGGGCCAGGTTGGGACAAAGATCCTCTATGTCTCCATAAACTGCTCCTCTTCTTCGGCCCAAATGTGAGGCCTGGGACTGGGAGCTTGCCAAGCACCCATATGAGGTCATCAACGGGAGGTCTTATTAAGTGCTGCTTTCTAACATCTATTCATCACTGATAGAATGAACACGTCCTGTCCTGCACTCCCGTTCTAAACCTAACAAGCTGTATTAGCTGTAGTAAAACATACCAGAGCCTAAAGGAATAATACAGGAAATGTTTGGTGGTTGTATATGATCTGATTTGAATTGGGGAGACTGGGCAAGCTGTGCAAGATACGGGACGGGGTGAAAGCTGGGGGGCGGTTAACAAATCTTCCACCTTTTGACTGGAGAAACACAATCATAAATATTGATCTCTCTGTTAGAGTTTCTTCCTTCAGCATCATTCTTTCTGCACCTCACACTCCATTATGACTAACCCCTCTTCCCTTTATGAATGTGGCTGTATTTTATGCTGCATTCACGTGACGTGGGATTGTTCGTCGGAACGACTTGACAGCTCAAAGCAATGACTTGGAAATGTTTGTGTATATTTTACAGCAAACCAAACAATTCAGTGTCAACCACAAACAATCACATCAATCAACACACATCATCTTCCTTTAGTTGTCATTCAGGTGTCATTTAGTTCCTGTCTTCCTATTCAGTTGTGTTTTTGTTTGTTGTCTTCACTTTTGCTTCTTTCTTTCTTTTGAGGTGAGATATTTGTATCTGCACTGAAGGAAACTCACTGCATCTTTTTTGATGTCCAAGCCCAGTCTTTTTAGGTGTCTAGGTCTCAATTGATGCAAGTATAGTGAGTGGTAGGAAACCTGAACACTGTCAAAAAATGGGGATTAGAGGTTTCACATGACATATGGGTCCATTTTATCTCTCCTGCAGAAGCTGTCATTTTTTCTTCTGTTCTATACTAAATTCACCACGCACACACAGACATTGATGCGTAAACACATTCAGAAACAAACATGCACACACATAAACACGCACAGATGCACAGCAGGGTGACATTGCTTATTTTGCAGATGTTCATATCACCACAGTGCTGCAGCTGGTTATCTGAAACACAGATGCTTGCACACACATACAACTCACCCTACACACTCACACACACACACACACACTCAAGATGCAATTACAGTGAGATGATGACATCAGTTTCTATGTGCCGTGTCTGTGGAAGCCAGTTAATAGACTTTCCGACTCCAGAGACCCAGGAAGCAGCCATCATGCAGAGCATTCATCACTGTTTGCTGCCACTCCCCTCCTCTTCACATATTATTCATTATTTCAGAGTTGCCTTACAATTTAGCAATTATAGCCATTTAAGCTGCTGCAGTTTCCCTGTTTGGGTCACCAACACCAGCTACTAGGAACAAAATTATAGCTAGAGAGACAATTTCAGTTAATGTTCCACCACTCTTTATTTCTGTGCTATGAATATGTCAGTTATCCATTTCATTATCATTGGAGACCTTTCTGTGAGATGTGTTGCCTAGATTTCTATTTTATAAGCTACACATTCACTCAAGCTCAATTTTTAAACATGAACATGAGTAGAGCCCTGAGTAAGTTCCCAGAGCAATAAAACAGAGAACCAAGGCTCTAATCCGGGATGCTATGTCAATATACAATGCAGATTCATATTAGTGCTACAAAATTTACTATAAAAAGTGCCCTTATCTTCAGAAAATCCTTCTGGGTCAAGTTCAATTGCTGTGAAGATCTAAATGGCAGGGCTGTGAAAATGTCTTAAGGCATACCAATAAAATACTGTAGTGTTTAAATGTGCCTTGGTGATTTTCCTTTCCGAGATTCTTGACTCCATAAGGAGAGGAATGCAGTGCTACGAGTAGAGCAAAGAACGATGAAACAACCCTGTGGACGTCCTCCCCCAGTCATGTCAGGTGACTGATCAAAGAGGGAAGGAGGCCGTCTGAGTTTCAGCATTTCCCGTAAGCAGCAACAGTTCACATCGATCAGTCAATAAATAATTAATGCACACTTAGGTGGTTTTCTGGACAAGCCGGGTTCTTAGTTCGCAACTGAGAGTGTGAGAGTGATGTGTGTGTGTATGTGTGTGTGTGTGTTTGTCTGTGTGTCACTGCTCCTGTAGGGGATAATCAGACAGCTGTCAAGTTAACTCTAACAGACAGAAACACAGACTGCCTGGCCTCGCTTCAGGACCAGAAGGTCCACAGACTCTAAATTCATGGTTATCACTCTCACACACTCTCTCCTTTTTGGACTTTTTTTTTTAGAATTTCATACTACAAAGACCGGAAGCCAAGACACATCAACTGCAACAAGCCAAGAATAATGGCAGTACAATACTTAAAAGACAATAAAATGACAGTGCTATCCCTCTCCTTTGTAGAAAGACAGCCGGAAAGCAAGACTGATCCAGATCCTGCAAATCTATATAAAAAGATGCTTTATATTTACATGGGAGAGCAAAGTGAGGACAGTTGGTGTGTGTGTGTGTGTGTGTGTGTGTGTGTGTAAGGGGGTGGAGGTGGGGGGTAGATTGGGTGGCAAGGCAGAGTCTGGTTGGAAGACACAGACGCCAGAGACACTTTCCCTTCCTGGCAGGGCGTGAGTGTCCCACCGAAGTGGCTATTCCTCTACCCCCCCCAACCTCTCCCTGCTGTTATACTGTTATAGTTTGTAACAGCAGGGAGAGTTTCCCGTTTCCCTCAACCCTTCTTCAGTCATCTCCTCGCATCCCTCCTTTCCTCTCTCCCTGCAGCCCCTCCCTTTTTCTCCCGCTCTATTCTGCTAGTGTGCGGTTACTTCACCGAATGGTAAATCTATTTATTCCTTCTTCCCCCGCCCCAAGGCATACTCGGGATCTATGTTGACTACTTCAGGAACATATACTTCAGACACAGCACTGAAGCACTTGTGCCATCAGCACAACTTAAGCAAGCTGACATATTGAGGTGCAATCACACCCACAGCACCTTTCAAATCTTTAATTGATTCACTGTCAATCCATGCACAACCTCTGACAGATTGAGACTGACACCGCCTGTGTGTGTGTGTGTGTTTGTCTCAGTGACCTAGTTTTTAAGTACCCCCCGCTGCCAGCCCACCCGGGATGGGGTTAACAGTGTAATTGTATCAGTGTGCAGTGGGACTCTTGTGGTGGCAATGGTGTGGTGCTGTAGACCATGACAGCAAGTCAGCAGCTGAGAACTCTACACACTGTATTATATCTTACTCATAAAAACTCTAACTGTGCAAGTGTAAAAATGAAGCAGATTTCTAAAATAAAGCACATGTGCTCAGAAGTGCATATATCCAGTATTAGGTGTCCTTTCACTCCAATTAAGTCTCTCTACCCAGCAACCCACTGCTGTTGATTTTACAAGCCCTGTCCTTAAGCACCTTTTTTACTCTCTTTCAACACCTTCTTATCCCCCTCTTCACTACATTCTTGATCTGTCCCATCAGTGAACTTCACATTTAGGCATTTGATATTTCAGACATTTTAGCTGACGCTCTTATCCAAGGCGTTTTGCAATTAAGTAGGTTTAAGTTTCAATTCCTATCACGATCACCAAAAATTACAAGCAATCAAAAATAAAGACTGAAAACGTCCTTAGTGCCCTTACAATATTCCTGTGACTGCAGAGCAATCATGT
Organism: Monocentris japonica; assembly: GCA_900323365.1. Taxonomy (NCBI): domain Eukaryota; kingdom Metazoa; phylum Chordata; class Actinopteri; order Trachichthyiformes; family Monocentridae; genus Monocentris; species Monocentris japonica. The sequence continues at coordinate 19,261 of OOFE01027941.1, forward strand.
AAGAAAAAGTGTTAGAAGAAGAAATAGAATAACAGCCAAGGTGACATAGAAGGGATTTTTTACATCTTCCTTTTCCCTCTCCACCTTTCATGATGTTAATGTTTGATTCCAATGCCTGAGGAGTCCCCTATCAACATTCCCAGTGTCCGACACCTTCCAGTGTCACAGCGACCTCAGTTCTTATCTCTCCCAACAGCCTCGCATCCCCACCATCTGAGACCCAGCTACATACCTGAGGCTGCCATTAGCCTCCTTCTGCTCGCCGTCTGGGCAGATCAACTGAATGGATCAACTGGGACAAGCACAAAAAAGGACAATAAAAGAGAGAGAGAGAGAAAGAGAGAGAGAGAGAATGTGC
>OOFE01027943.1:0-12639 GCA_900323365.1 Monocentris japonica
TGGAAAACCTGAGATGAGCATTCCTGTTCTTTTTAGAGTAGTGGTTTCCGCCTTGCTACTCTCCCACGAATCCCATTTTTGCCCAGTGACTTTGTGGAGTCATGAACACTAACCTTAGCTGAGGCAAGAGAAGCCTGCAGTTCTTTGGATGTTGTTCTAGGATTCTTTGTGACCTCCTGGATGATTTTATGCTGAGATTTTGACAGGGGGGCCACTCCTGGAAAGATTCACTACTGTTCCAAATTTTCTCCATTTGGAGATTATGGCTCTCACTGTAGTTCGGTGGAGCCCCAGAGCCTTAGAAATGTCTTTGTAACCCTTTCCAGACTGATAGATAGCAACAACTTTTCCTCTGGTTTCTTCAGGAATTTCCTTTGATCGTGGCATGATGTGCCTCTAGACCACCTTTGTGCTGGCAACTTCAGTCTGATAGTAAGAGTCAAAATAAGTGAGATTTTTATTAAAATGAATGATTCTATTATTTATTATTGACATATTGGGCAGGTTGGCTATAATGAAGCCTGTGTTCAATCAGCTGACTGAATTGTGCCTTTAATTGTGTTGACTTGAGGGGGCAAAAACTCTTTTACAAGAGAAGATTGCGTTTTGATTACCTTGTGTGATACAAATGAAAGAAGCAACAAACTTAGGTGTCATTTTCTTCTATCAGACTCACTTTAAATACGACTTGAACCACAAAAATACAAAAGGGGGCAAATACTTTTGCACAGCGCTGTAGATTTTGTGGAACTGCACGTTGATTGCTGGTATTTCACATTTACAACTTTCCCAGCTTCCTCATTCCAACATTACAAAATGAGGACCTGATGGGACTAAATGGCCTGGGATTCAATGCTGTGATTGTGATGTCATGGGCTGATATTGTCTAAGTTGAAGAGGGTGTTGACTCAAAAGAAATGTTATAGTCTCACTTTGAAACGTATCACAGAGCACCATGGGACATACAGTAGGGATATCACAGTGGTAGGGCAGCCCGAGGCCTAAACATGGAAATACACAATAATAATAATAATCAGTTTTATTACATAATGGTTACCTTCAACACAGGAAGTAGAGGATCAGGATAAAGTTATATATACAATGTGGTACACACCATAGTACTTCTCTACACTGTATAACACAATGGTGTCCTTCAATCCTTCAATGCACGTACAGGTTCAGGCTAAATTGTCTTTCAGTTCCGCCAGTGTAACAAGTGGCGACCACCCGGGCAGATGAAGCCAAAAGACAACACCATCAGCAACAAAGCAGCACTCTTTCACTTCTATGGAAATAAAGGGAAAACAGAGAAGAAAAAATATGATCCAAGCCTGGGAAAGTGAATCACACGTCACCATTTTAATATTGTAACTGCAGCAGGTGAAACAGTGATACAAACTAACCCAAACTACTGTCTATATACTGTTTGGCCCACACGTGGATATTTTACACCATGTCCTTCAAACGAGACAGCGCTGAACTTTTGCATTTTGTATACTTTGAAATGACTGCACCATTTTGCATGACAGGTGCCTTCCTCATAAAGACATATAATCTGTTCACAGCCTCAAACACCAGATGTACTATAACTTCAAATGTTAAACGCTGTAAAATATGGATTCTGTGTATTTGCTGCCGATATAAAAAAAAATAGAGAGAAACCTTACAACCTACACACCGGATTATGGTGTCCTTTACATGGTGGCATGTTTTTGTGAGAGCATGTACTGAATGTGTATATGTAACCATGAGAATGGAGATGCCGAACAACAAAATGTCAAAAGATTTATAGCCACAATGACCTCCATGTTATCGACTTGTCACGTTATGAAAAACAGGGTTCTGAAAATGAAGAACTTCAGATTTACATTATCCACTCAAAGTTCATCTTTCTAAATCTTCAACTGTTTTAAATGAGTCAGGGTGTACTACTACACTAAATTAGGATAGGAAGGATAAAAAAGGTAACTGTAATAGGGTAGCTTGATGTCTCAAGAAAAAACAAAGAAAGATGTCACTTTTGGTTTACATCCTGCTGTAGTAATTGAACACAGTACAGAATCCCCTGTCAGCCTATAGCAGAACTCCTAGTATATATGAGTGAAGTGGAATCTAAATTTAGTATTGTTTTCAAGACCAAACTCCAGCCCACCTGTTCACTAGAACAGATCACTAGACCGTAGCATCACAGTGAACCACAGAGCTCTTCTTTTGGCTAAAGTAAGTGGAGCATGAGGCATTTCTGAATTTTTTGGCATTGTCATTTGGCGTAACTGAAAAGCCGGGCAAGGAAGCCATATATTTCAAATGCTCCCAGAGTACCCAGAAATAGGAAACCCTTACCGAGGTTAAGGTTCACACTAAATAAATAACATTGGTCAAGGATAAAACAAGAATACTTTATTAATGAATTCCCATTGTTTATACATTTACATTGCAGTGGAACTCAACTCATCTAATGAACAATTATCCCTTGTATAAATGTTGACCATGTAGCTCACATTTTTATCACAAGTCCAACTTCAATATGAGGCTGGCGAGACAGAGAGAGAGGTCATCAGGTATACATGCATGACACAGGCACTGGCATAACATCTAGCGACTTCTGCACTAGAAATGCATGATGTCCAGGTGTAAAGCAGACAGCAACTTTGAGGGCCAGCATACTGAAGGTGAAAACGAGCGCTGCTAAACAGGACCCATAAACACTAAAATCTCCAAGATGAGAAAAAGATTCTTGATGAATTGCCAAATCTGCTCTGAGGTCCGACAGCCTTTTCCGCTTGTGGGAAGGTGAAAGGACACACAAAGCCTGAGGGCAGATTTGGAATTCACTCCTGTCCTGTCATTGTTCTTTCCTGTCCTGTCATTGTCCTTAAATCAAAGAACTATCACCTAAAAAAATGATAATAAAATAAACAAAAGAAGTGTAGTTGCCACTTAGAGGGACGGATGTCCCCCCCCTTCCATCTCTTTTCTCTAAGCCTGGTGATAGACGTCTGTGGGCCTCCTTATTCAAGTGTGATGACCAAGGTTGGATGGGAGACGTTTTTAGTAGTCAAAAAACTCTACTAGTGAACTGTCAGACAGAGGATGAGAGAACCGCAGAGCTACGATTCTTAGTCTAGCTCTGAGCCCGAATGAGATGCTGCCTTCTTCTTCTTCTTCCTCCCATGCTTCTTATGCTTCTTTTTCCTCTTTTTCTTGGATTTTTCCTGTGAACGCAAAACGTGGACATTAAGAACAGAAGATCTATTGCGTGAATTTCAGCGTAACAAGTCAGCTATTCAAACCTTTTATCTCAAGCATTAGCCATGAAACTCACCATGTGCACATAAGTTGCCTGAAACTGACAGAAAAAGGGAATGCTTCAATTAGACTTAAACCATATGATTTTTTAAGTCCAATACCTTAAAATTTTACTGAAATTTCTTATATTGGTTTTCATTTTAGACATTTGATACTGTTCAGTACACCAAGCTGCATTAGACCAAACTGAAGACTTAAAGGTAATACAGGTACACTCACTGTAAGTCTCTCCTTCTCCTCACTACTTCTCTTTTTCTTCTTGGCTTCAACCTAGGGGAAGAAAAATAAGAAATGAAACCATAGCTGGAGAAGCAGTCTAAACCACACCCACCTTTGTGTAATGATGCGACCAATCAACTAGTTTCACAATGACAGCATTTCCACAAAACTCTGAATTTGTATGCTCATGCAGCAAACCTGCAGTTGTGCAACACCTTCTGCTCTTAAACCTGCAAACGTCATTAGGGTTTACTCTGATTGTGACAAACCCAGTTAAGTTGCCTGGCTTACTCCAATATTAAACAGGTTACTGTGGCACGTAAACAACTTACCCATTCCACTTATGGGTATTCGCAGTCTGCGCAAACTCAGACTGGTGCTGCATCATGGGTACATTTTGGTGTCAACACAAAACAGGGCAGCGAGCAGTACTGACTGTTATTATTGGGATGATGACTTCTTTCCGCTGTATTAGAAGTGACCTGCTTGCTCAGTTAGAGGGAGCAGGTAGCTGGCGACTGCACCTTTCCATACTTTGTTGGCAGACTGCTCTAGCTCTGGGTGAGATGCCTCAGATGAACAGGAATATTCTGTTAATTGCATTATTAATGGAAACAGGAAAACTCCATCGCAGGGTATCAAAGGTGCATGTAAACATCCGAATGTGATCTAGTCAGATTACATATAAATGTACCCATTAATTAAGTTCAGCTGTGTTATTGTGTGGTGGGCAGTACATATCCCTGTGTCTAAGGATGAGCCAACACCTTTTCCTTTGTTAATACTGATTCAAAGTAACATGACTTGAGCATCAGTTGATACTCATGTGACATTATTATGCAATTATAGGAGACAGCACAAACAATGTGAAAGACAAAGATACCAAAAAAACTGATCCTGAAATAAGGGAAGATGTTTCTCAAATATAGCCAACAATTGTCACTATGCCACAACTGAATTATGCCAGACCTTTCACCATCTCCATTTACTTTAATTACTATATCAAAAATTACATTTTAGCACATTTGAACATTCGGCTTTGTGTTTAGATTGACTCAATTTAACAGCATTTAACAACTGGTATAGTTCATGAGTTTTAGGACAGAATTGCATGGGGGCAAATCCCAGTTTTGACTACAAAATTGTACTATCAGAGATAACTCCTATTGACATGTACTGAAACAAGGGAAGCTAGTTGTGCTTTTAAGAGGAACATGAACAAACCTTGCTTTCAGCATCTGATTCTGCAGCTGAGCCGTCTGATGCTCTCTTAGCTGACGACTTCTTTCTTTTCCGCTTCTTTTTCACACTCTTCTTTTCGTCCTGTGAGCACAAACAGAAATGCAATCAAAGCTGAAAGTATAAATCCAGATACCCTCAGATACTCTTACACTCTTATACAGCATCAATCTGTGATTTTTGATGCATTCCAGGAGTTATTTGGTCATGAGGTGTCGTAGTTTACTTTTTTGGTGTACCCACACTCCGTCAACCTGCCTCGTCTACTTCTACTTCATTTAGTGATTTCCTACATTTCCCAGAATGCCTTTCAAAGTCATACGGGTAAGGTGTGTGTGTGTGTGTATGTTTGTGTGTGTGTGTGTAGGGTGGGATTCTTCTCATCACATTGTGACCAAAGCACTTAAGATGACTAAATCTGTGCAACACAGGCATCGTTTTAGCATTGTGTGCTATGCATCATTCAATTTCTGCACGACTAACCTCGTCTTCAGATTCTGAGGAGGAACTGCTGGAAGAATCAGAACTCGATGAAGAGGAGGAAGATGAAGAATGCTTGACCAAACACAATGAAAGCAAAGCTCATTAGACTTGAGGTCATTCACTGATGGGGAATAATATCAATGGGATTCTATATGAGACAATTTAGAGAACAGGCAGTGTGTATAAGGCAGAACTATGACCGTGTATGTCAGCTGGCCATCAAAATACTGGAGAGCTTTCCTCACCCTATTGGATTTCTTCTTCTCTTTCCTCTTCTTCTAAACACAAACACAAAACCAAAGTGAGAACAGAGGGTGGGTTTACAAGTTAAATGCTTCAAATATCTGATAGGACATACCTCTTTTTTTTCCTTCTTCTCCTCCTTGTCTTTTTCCTTGTCGGACATCTTTTTGTCTTTATCTGTTGCCTTTTTCTCTTTGTCCTTGTCACCCCCACCTAACAACTTTTCCCTGTTTTTTGCCAGTTCTTTCCTCCATTTCTGAAAAACATCAGTAAATATGTGTTGATCATGTTTATATAAGTATTCATCAAGCATAGTATACTTTAATCCTTTCCCATCTGCAGCAACGTCTTCCTAACACATAGCCTGTTGGCATGACCCTTATGGATAATCCTCCCCAGCCTGGCCACATCTCACTTGACACTTATAGTTGAGATAGAATATGATGGAAGAAAATGGCCTGTGATCATTCAGGGTCAAAATGTCAACAGTCTACATCATAGAAACTTACCTCATTCATTTTGTCCTCAAAGTCAGCCAAGGCTCTGGAGCCCTTCTTCTTCTTCTCCAACTGCTCTTTCACCTCTTCCCTGATGAAGAGACACAATAAACCATCTGCAATACGGGGTCCAATGTAAGGCTATCACTCGTTTTAAAAACTGTGTTCCAGTGAAACAGTTATGAGAAAGTCCTCAGAATTTCTACAAACACAGTTAAAAAGTAACACTTCAAACCCGGTGTAAGCACTGACTGTCAGCATGCGGGGGAGATCATACATCAAACTGAAATGTAGGCTTCAGATCAAACATTTGATCAACAGGATGTGACCAACCCATGATGTCAACTACTTATGCGGCCTAACTGTGGGTAACAAACTGCTTTTCCAATGCTCTATGTTAAAAGCTAAAGCAAAAAACAAAAACAAAAAAACGCCAAACAACATGTTCTGGAAATCCATTCTCGTTCACTACAACAGTGCAGTACATACTGGTGAAAATAACAGAACTGTATGCATTGGATTTGCTGGGAAAACTGGGATGTATAGAGTACCTGCAAGTCTATTAGGCTGAGTTGATGAGGAGGAAAGGGTTATTACAATTTTAAATTTGAGCTTTTATCATCAAATTTCAGTTTTGTTGAGCTTTGAAATAATGTCAGTGAATCAAGCACCAGTCTAAGTATAGATCCAGAAACACACTGGAAGTGCACGTTTTCAAGCACACCAATTGTTTTCAATGGCAAAACACGCACTCAAAGCGCCTGGTGGAGCATCACAGTGCCTTTACACGCCTGCTCTGAACACTGTTTGATTTTGAGAGCGTCAATAGAGGACCAGCACAGCTGTTTTTTTTTTTTTTTAAAGAGGTTCCCGGAGCTGCAAGGCCAAAGGAAAAGGGTAAGATGAAAGTGATGTTTGACTGTCCATGTTGTGTTGCATATTTTTCATATTTATAATTTGAGGTCACGCTACACTGCTTTTTGGATTTTTAAAATTAGCACCCATTGGAAGCTTGTCGAGTTGGCTAGTTTATAAAGTTTTATAGAACAGAGCAACAATATACCAGGTAATAGCAGTGACCCCCCTACAAACACAAGAAAAGAGAAAGAGAGGCTGTCTAGTAACCTTAGTGTGTTATCAGGTGGAAAATATTAAATGACTGGCAGCCTGTGAGGAGACTTGTCCTCTACCCACCATGTTGGTCGAGGTCTGCTCAGATAATCTTGAATGCTTGGTCCAGCGTTCTGTACGGGTCCCCTGGCTCTTGCAGCAGCTATGGGGTTAACATAAGCCTGAAACACCAAATGGAGATGAAGACATGTAGGGCATCTCTATGGAGGTTTGGAAAGGTTGCCAAGTTAGAATTGCTTATTGAGTTCACATTGAGTATAGACCATGCCAAGTGGCTCATCACATAAGCATAAAGGGAATGATTGCCCAATATCGCCGGCTAATACTGTATTTACAAAAAAACAAGTTATCTTTGTTGATTTACGATACTCCTGCTAGTGCTGGTTTAATGTGCTCGCGCCATTTGGTTTTCAGCACCAGCGCCTCATTACAAAAACGTTGCACAAAGCATAATTTTGATTTGGAAACACCTTCACATCTTCTGATGAACAGAAGATTTTATGTATTCGAAATCTCAACGTTAACACGTATCTAAATAGACCATAACTGCTATCAAGGCCTAGGACTGCTAGGCTAGCTAGCTGAGGCTAAGATTAGCTATCTAATAGCTGCGTTAGGCTAGCTAAAGCAATATGGCGCAATATAGCGCTACCGATTATACATTAGCTTAGCTATCTTACTAACTATAGCATTGGGTCAACAGCTTTTCAGTTTTAAAAATAACTTGTGCCAAATGACTCACCACACGATTGTCTCTCTTCCCCATGTCGAATTAGTTTGCCTAATGGGAAAAATGTCCCACCAGAAACAGCTCTCTAACATTAGTGTTACCTTGCTAGCATTAACCTAGCCACCTCAGTTTGTGTACATGGCTTTCTCTGCTACAATACAGCTCTCTGCAGGACAGGGCCTGTCCACCTATGCCACCTAGCGGTCAGCTGTGCTAGCTGCAGGCATCACAGGCAAAACGTTCTTCTTCTTCTTCTTCTTTTGATTTTACGGCGGTTGGCAAACAACTCAAGGATGCATTACCGCCACCCATTGATCTGGAGTGTGAAGTAGGACGTCACAATGTATTTGCCATTCATTTCATCTTTATCTCAATTAGTTCTACTGCTACTACTGATGCTATTTTGCACACCCTCTTAATACCGTAATCCATACCATCTTATACTTTCATGCATACATTCTACTTAACCTTGCATGTTAGTATGAACCTCTTTTGCTTATATTCCATTTTTTTCTTTGCTGTTTCTATCCTGTTAGTGTTCCAGCTGCAACGGTCCCTTTTCCCCACAGGGATAATTACATTAATTTCATCTTATCTTAGAAACAGCTTCACAATCAAAATGAAACTATCACAAATTATGGCCTGTAATTAGAAATGATCTGCTAGAACTTGTGCATGTATGTATTGGTCTGCTATGCGTTGATATCAATAACTATTTAGTACAGTGAAGTAGCATGGAAATATATGACTCCACTGTATAAAACATATATGTTGCATTCATTTAAGCTTTTGTGGTGGTAATATGAAATAGAAAGCCACTGTGAAGTTCAGGAAAGACTGAGATGCTTCTAAGTATTATTACAACATGTTCCACAAATGAATACCAACCTATTCACTCTCAAAATTCATTAACTTGTCAATCCAACTTTTAAATGAATCCAAAACAACACTCACATACAAAGCTGCTTTTTATTCAATGGGTGCAACACAAAAACAAGCCACCAACGCCTGCATTCATACGTAAGCATAATGCCATGATTATGTATAAAATTACTTAATCACAAGACAAATTGTGGACATTCAATACCAACCCTGCATCAGCAGATCAATGAATGTAGTATTCTTCTCATTTATTGCCTTTACGTTCATCCTTTATGTAAAGTATGCAAAATATACTGTAGAAGATCGTCTAGTTTCTAGTATTGTTTCTAGACTGTGTCCACATTTCATTGGCTAAAAACAAATGTGACACAGGAACATATGCGTAATTTGAGTTATATATGGTGGATCAAGCTTAGTTGCTTTCATAAAGGTGAAACTTCTAAAAGCTCTACAATGGAGTTTAATTTATTTTACTGAGATTGAAATGTATGAAATTACAAGGCAGTTAAGTGATGAAAAGAAAAGCATACCTGCGTGTACAGTGATTGTTTCAAGTCTATTGAGACTAAAATAGTCTGTTCATAATTATAACTATAAACCTCTTTCCCCAATACAAACCTTTAGGCCTAACTATATGGTATTTTGAGATTTAATTGCATTGTATGCACCACTAACAACAGATAAGAGTTGTCTTCAAATAGAGAGAAAATTCACACAGTGCTTAGTCGAGCTGACAATCATATGTGGACCTATGTTGTGTTTGCCACCTAGCAATGACAACAAGATGCTTACATGGCAAAGACAGATCATACAGGCAGTTATCTTCAGACAGTAATGACTTCTCAGTAACATTTATTTGATAAATATGACAGTAGACTACGATCAATGACATGATCGTGGAACAGCTTGAAAGAAAACCTGAAGGAGTTGTGATGTGGTCAGTTAGTAACCCATGGATGTGCAAACTGTGTCCGAAAGGGTCGGACAGCCAAACCAAGAACCTGAGAAAGTGAGAGTGTGTTTGTGTGTGTGTGTGCTAGCAGCACTACCTGTTAAGAAAAAGTAAACCAGTGTTAAGTATGTTACTGTTCTGCAAGAAATTCTACATACAAAAATACAACTCCCCTTAGATTGCTTTTATCCTTGCTGGCAAAAATTAAACTTGAATATACGAGGGATGTCACTGTAAAAACAAAACAAAACAAAAAAACAATATACACAAAATATTTGTGCATTTCATTATCAAAACCACAGTAAATGAGTCATTCTTAATCCAAAATAAAGCAAACTCAATGCTTAATACCCACAGACTCCAACTGCCCTGCCTCAACATTTTCAATAGACAAAATACTCTCCCCATACAACATCCCCTTCCGTTCCAGTAGACCATCGCTACTCTACTTCTAGCCGTTGCTACGACATATCTATGGGCTGACAAAGCACGCATCAAACTCCAAACTACCTATCATTACAGCTTGCACTTCGTTAGGACTATATACTGTACAGTACCAATGCCTATCCTTTGTACATTCCTTGCTTTGTCAAACTTTCCTCACACTGATTTTATTATCACCCAAAGACTTGGCGAAATTGGTGTAAAAATATCTTTTGCCCCAGCATCTTTAAAATCAAGTAACACCTAGACGAAAACAAGAATAGAAGACCAGTCAATAAAAATTCATATTAAATACAGAATATTGGAGACACAGTTCTGTGCCAAATGTACTCTTGTAGAATAGTGCTGGTGAGACTTTGTCCTCCACGTCTCACATCTGTGCATTACTGTATCACAAGGATAGTAAATAATATTCTTATTTGATGATGATAAACGCACGTGATGGCTGCTTATAAGCACCGAGTGACTGATAAAACTATTCTATGAGGCCTGTTGTCTTTCATCACTATCTCAACACTGATGCCCGTCCATTATGAAGCAGTCTTTTCTTGTAGCGAGCTTGACTCCATTCAAAGTCTTCAGAGTTGCAGAAACCATTAGAATCCTGCTACTGGTCTGCAGTTACTCAGGACAGCCTGAGGGTGGCAGTAATATAATATGGTTACAACTGGAATGATAAGTCATGACATGGCAGTGTGTGGCTGGCTTGTGGTGCCTTAAGATGTTTCATTAGGTAGGTGTGTGTGTGTAGATGAGTGCGCTTATGTTAGTGCATGCACTAAATGTTGTGTACATATCTGTGTTTGTGCTTGTACTTTATATGTGCACACATATATTGGTGCACGCACGCACAGTAAGCATAAATGCAGGTAAGATCCATGCTGTCCACCCGGGCTCCTAGCTGGTCCTGCTCCCCACCGAGGAGGCTCTTGCTGAGCTAAACACTGGTCACAAAGGGGCCTCTGGTTCATGGCGCCTAGAGTCCATCCACCCACCGCTACCAGTCAATCTGAGATCCATGTCTCCTTGCATTGTGTACATAGTCAATCAATCATCAACATTTAATAACCTAAAAGCAGCAATTACAATCCATCAGTTCATGGAAGGAAGATAGCTTTTGTGCATTTTTTTGGGGGGAGAGGGATCTCTGTATCTCCTTTTCTCTCTTCCTTTACTTTCATCCTCTTTCTCTTAGTCCCTTGCTAGAGCTTTACATGGGGTGACAAGGGTTGAGAGGGACTGTCAGGCAGCCCTCTCCTCCATAGTGGGCTTGTTGCTGGGGATGGGCTGGGCTGCGTACACACTTCTACTGTGGCTGTCCACGCTGTGGAAGTAGGGGTGGCTCAACGCAGCAAAAGCCGATATCCTCCTAGAAGGGTTGAAGGCCAGGAATTGCTGTAAGGAGAGGAAAAAGTGGGAGAGGAAAAAGGAGTGAATGAATGAGAGGAGGAGTAGATGGCTAGTAATGGGACTGATTAATAGATGAATAGATAGGACAGATAGATGGATAATCAAATAACTGAAGAAAAAACCCCAAGAACAAATACGATGACATCAAGGTAACCTGCCTAGGCTTTGAGAAAAGGGTAATACTTTGAAAAGGGGTTCTGAATTTTCTGTGATCCATTGGGGTGGACAAAGGCTCACGATACCCACCAATAGGAGGGACTTTCCTTGCTCATCCATGTCTGGAACCAAGTCTTCTATTGGCTTAGGGGGCCGGGGGGTGAAGGCACTCTGTGGTAGGGCCACCTCCTGGGGCCAATCTTCTGCTGAAGGTACTCCAACAACACTGTAGGAGAACAATGGTCATCAGCGCCATGACTATCATCAGTGCTCCTCATCATCTGCTATTGCTATTTCACTATCATCATCATGGTTGCCTTTTTAACTGTCGCACCAGTTCAAATCATAAACACTTGAGGACACAGCTTCGACCAGAAGCCATTTTGCATGCCTCTTGGTAAACATTCTAGGGATGCAAAATGGCGTGAGCGATATCAACGCATAGCAGACCAATACATACATGCACAAGTTCTAAAGTTAAATACATTACAGAGGAGCTGAGAGGCTGTACATGGGCTAAAACAAGAAACACAGTATATGATACTCACTCAAAAATCTTGCCCAGCTGATCAACATCTGAGTTTCCCCGAAACAGAGGTCTGAGGAGAAAATTAAAATAGTTTAGTGCAACTGGTACTGCTTTAACAAGCACACAAGTCAAGCTCATGATGCACTGTGGTGTGCTAAAAAGTACAGATACAAATAGCTCTAAGTGTAAAGCATTAATTCTGTACTCAAAGACACTTTAAAATAAGAGCCCTGATGCTCACTACCCTACAGTATGGTATGGACAACTAGCCTTAAGACATAAACTATTGGCTCTAAGAGAACAATGTGTTATTCTGATGTGAACATGTGAAGCAGGCACTTGCTCGCAGCCCTGTCTCATGCAGTCAGGACTGTGCAGCAGGGGTGGTAGTACCACTGAAAAGGGGAGGGAGGGA
>OOFE01027948.1:7721-19397 GCA_900323365.1 Monocentris japonica
ACACACACACACACACACACACACACACACACACACACACACACACACAGAGCAGTGCCACTAACATGCCCTCTCTGCTCTCCACTAGCTGATTGAGCATCAGAGGAAGCAGATTGAGAGACTGACCCAGGAACTGACGGTAATAACTAAATCCACATTGGCATGCTTCATATTTGACTGTAGTTTGGGCACAGAACTTTAATGTCAGTTTTCCAAACAATTTGCTAGTTTGAACAAGATTCAATCCCAGAGGTATTTAGCTTATTGTTGGCAGGATTCTTCAGTATTCTGGCATTGGCATTTAATAGGCAAGTATGTTTGTCTAGTCACGAGTTTAAGAGTGGTACTTAAAGTACTCGATTGAACACAGTTCACTCTATTTAGCTCTCCAGCACTTATTTTTCTGCATGGGATGAATTCACTAGTAGTCCCACATGATGTGCAAATTGGCCAATCTTGTTTTTCCACTCACTAGATGGGCATAGTTTGAGAATAGAATGATAGGCAGGATAAGTGTCATAGCTTTATACGTCAGTGAAGGACGTGTAAGGTGTCCAGTCACCAATAAACAATGGATGTCATCCCCGGTGGTGGAGAAAACTATAACCTTATCTGCCCACATACAAGTGGTACATATTCTTCTTCCTCTGACAAATAAATCAGGCCTAACTGCTGCATGGTTGTGCTGTGGTAGGCCACAGAGAGGAGATTGCAGAAGGAGAGAGGTGATTCTCAGCAGCTACAGTGTCGACTACTGGAAAAGGAGGACGACCTGGCAGTGCTATCCAGAACCTTCCAAGAGGTATCAGTCAAAAGCCTGTTTCCTCATCCATGTCTGTCTGTCTGCCTGTATGTCGTGCTGTCTCTTCATTGTTCTAGGGAATCCTGGGTTTATTTATTTCTGTCTTTTTTAATCTCGCTGTGTGCCCTTAGCTTTGAACAAAAAAAAACTATCAGCTACATTGGCAGAAGGAAGAGGCGATAAAGGAGATTGTGTATGTTGTGTGTATGTTCATAAAAACTGCCATAAAATGTTCAACTGCTGCATTTCTTTGCAGTTTGTTCGGTATTAAAAAGCGCATTGCATGTCTTCACAGTAAAATAAACACAATGGTGATCAGTAACAGCAATGTCAGTAACGGATGTTATTTCTATTGAGTTTCCACAAGCTATAACAAGGTCTAAAGTGTGTCCTTATTTACGTGTGGGTCCTTTGACGTGCTGTGTAAAATCCATGGAAGAAAAAAAAGCAGTGGATTGTAAAATCCTGCTTTAGAGTCGGCAGGATTGTCAGCATGGAAGTCAATTATTTGGCCCCTTAATGCCGTCAACCAGTTTAAAAATCACCTTGGCAGCCTTTTAGACAATGTAAAGCCTACTGCTAAGAATCTGGGAGTACTGTTTTGATATTCATGTTAAGCTCACGCTGACCTGAAAGAGTGATCCACTTTTTTTATTTCATCTCGTTTAGAGTATTGTAATTTTCTTTTTGCGTGTTTAAGCCAAATTGCTCTCCCGGCTGCAACTAATACAGAAGGCAGCACTAAGGCTCTTGACCAAATCTAAACATCATGATCACATCATCCCCATTTTATTGATAACATATAAGGCTCAAAATGGTCAAGCACCTAGCTATATCAAGCATCTTTTAGTCCCCTATGACCTACCCACAACCTGAGAGCCTCAAGCAGGGGACTCTTGGTTGTTTTCAAGTGCACTACAGATAAAGTTTATTATTATTCTTTGTTGGGCCATCGGGCCCGGGCTGGGTTGCTGAGTTAGGCCTTGCCCTTTGCAGCTGTCAACACAGATTAAGTATTTTTTTCTCTCAACCTGATGCATTTTTCATCAAAAGTGGAGTCTCTCTGGCCAAATACACTAATATATCACCATGGCTGTGGTGAGATGATGAAAAGCTATTGACTTCAGAATAAAACAGGAAAATAATGAGCTAATTTGAATATTTTGCTAACAAAATAATTGAGTCATAATGCAAAGCGTGTTTGTATTGTATTGTATCCTTCCTATCGTTCTCATAGGAAGAAAGGGAGAATTTTTTTCCTTTTCACCTGTGGTGCCTGGCCGAAAAAATGTACCATAGACACAGGCACAACATGAGAGACACAAGAATGTTGTGCAGACCTCTGAGTTTTGCAGTTCAGTCCTTGCCCAGCACCAGTGAAAGAGGTGGATGTGTGAATCTCTTTAACAACGGTCTGGTATACAGGTCTGTTGGTTCATCGTGTCTACTCCCGGACTTGCCTCCCTAAGTTAATGGAAACTCCTCTAAAAACGTCTTCTGTGTCTCCCACTAAGAACCAGCGGCAGGTTGAGGAGGGGGTGTTGGTGCATCCTGTATCTCAGGTGGAAATGCCAGAGGCTGGCTGTCTGTTGAAGGAGATGTCCCTGTGTCTTCTGGATCTCCAGGCTCTCTGCAGCATCCTGGCTCAGAGGGCACAGGGCAAGGAGCCCAACCTGGCGCTGCTGCTGGGCATCAAAAGTATGTGGATAGCACACACAGTACATACACACTCACTCACACACATGGGATATTTTCTTTTCTTTATAGATGTTGGAACATTGCTGCAGGGATTTGCTTCCATTCAGCCCCAAGAGCATTAGTGAGGTCGGACACTGATATTGGGTGATTAGGCCTGGCTCGCAGTCGGCGTTCCATCATCAAAGGTGTTTGATGGGGTTGAGATCAGGGCTCTGTGCAGGCCAGTCAAGTTCTTCCACACCAATCTTGACAAACAATTTCTGTATGGACCTCTCTTTGTGCATTCTGTCATTTCTTCAAAACATGGAAATAACACATTGTCCAGGTACAGCAGGCTGTATTGCTGTATGCTGCTACAGTGTAGCCAGGGATGCTAGCTACAGACATTTATATGGCTAATTTAGTGCACTGCAACGTCACCCATAGATGCTAGCTACAGACATTTATATGGCTAATTTAGTGCACTACAACGTCACCCATAGATGCTAGCTATAGACATTTAAATGGTTGCAGTTCTGTTACAGTGTAGCCATGGATGCTAGGTTTAGACGTTATTTATGGTTACAGTTCTGCTATGGCGTAGCCATGATGCCAGCTATAGACGTTGCTATGGTTACAGTTCTTGCTACACTGTCGCCCATGGATGCTAGCTATAAATGTTTCTGTGGTTACAGTTCTGCTACAGTGTAGCCGTGTATGTTTCTATGGTTGCAGTATATGGTTGCAATATTTCATGTCAAATGATTCATAGTTTTGGTAAGTAGCCATGTAATAAGCAGAATAATGTACAGCTCTTAGTCAGGGTCTTGATTCACCCTGTTGAGGCTCATTTTATGATAATGACTGGTTCGCCATATATTATTCCTTACTTACAGATAACTCTCTCTATTTCTCTCTCCAGCAATGGGTATGTCTGGTGAGGATAACGACAGGAGGGTGGTCGTGGTGGAGGATGAGCTGAGAGCCAAGCTGCTAGAGGTCAGCCAGCTGAGGAGAGACATCGATGAGTTGAGGAAAAGCATCTCAGACCGCTACGCTCAGGATATGGGGGACAATTGTGTCACCCAGTGACCCCATCACCTCTGATAAGGCTGCTCTAACCCCAGATTTTCTAACCCCAGATTTTCTCCTCTTGCTCCCATCTTTTCTTATTTTTTTTTATAAAGGGAATCCATTACGATAAGGTACAGAGAAGCAGAGTTGTTTTGTTTAATTGCAGTTATACGTTGAAGAGAGATCTCCACATTTCTGACTGTAGGACCAAGCTGTGAATCAAGTTTACATGAAGCAGTCTTTTTCTTTATGCGCTCGAGTTGTGAGGCAGTAAGGTTTCCACTTTGTTGTCAGATGAGCTCTTACTATATGGTCATGGTTTGTCTGTCTGCTCTGACAAAAAAGGGATCAAGAGTGTATGTTTTTTATGTTCGAAACTGAGTGTGTTTTTTTTATATTAAAAAAAAAATCAGATCACGTTCTGCTTTGCAACCCCATCGGCCAGTAGGAGAGCAACTGTTTCTTGTCACAGTGTCTCTTTGACCAATCAGCTGCCTGCTTCTGAAACTATATTTCCTCTTCAATATGTCTATTCCCCAAAGACATTGGCTCTAATTTATTAAGCCATCAGAAATCATCACAAATTCAAGAATCAAGGAACTTTTTCAATTCGATTTATGAATCTCTTAACACCCTAATCTGATTCGGAGTGTGAAAGACACATTTTAAAAGCCTTTTTTAATGGAGGTACAGATTTATTTCCAAACTACTTTAAATAGAGATAGTCGTTCCAGTTCTGTCTGATTCTCATCTGCACTTACCAATATACACCGATCAGCCATAACATTAAAACCACCTGCCTAATATTGTGTAGGTCCCCCTCGTGCTGCCAAAACAGCTCTGACCCATTGAGGCATGGACTCCACAAGACCTCTGAAGGTGTCCTGTGGTATCTGGCACCTAAGATGTTAGCAGTGGGACGTCCATGGATCAGACTTTTTCCAGCACATCCCACAGATGCTCGATCGGATTGAGATCTGGGGAATTTGGAGGCCATGTCAACACCTTGAACTCTTTGTCATGTTCCTCAAACCATTCCTGAACAATTTTTGCAGTGTGGCAGGACGCATTATCCTGCTGAAAGAGACTACTGCCATTAGGGAATACTGTTGCCATGAAGGGGTGTACTTGGTCTGCAACAATGTTTAGGTAGGTGGTACATGTCAAAGTAACATCCACATGACTGCCAGGACCCAAGGTTTCCCAGAAGAACATTGCCCGGAGCATCACACTGCCTCCGCCGGCTTGCCTTCTTCCCATAGTGCATCCTGGTGCCATCTCTTTCCCAGGGAAACGACATAATGTAAAAGAAAACATGATTCATCAGACCAGGCCACCTTCTTCCATTGCTCCATGGTCCAGTTCTGACACTCGTGTCCATTGTAGGCGCTTTCGGCGGTGGACAGGGGGTCAGCATGGGCACCGAAAGGTCTGCGGCTACGCAGCCCCATACGCAGCAAGCTGTGATGCACGGTGTGTTCTGACACCTTTCTACCATAGCCAGCATTAACTTTTTCAGCAATTTGTGCTACAGTAGCTCTTCTGTGGGATTGGACCAGACGGGCTAGCCTTCGCTCCCCACGCGCATCAATGAGCCTTGTGGGCACCCATGACCCTGTCGCCGGTTCACCGGTTGTCCTTCCTTGGACCACTTTTGGTAGGTACTAACCACTGCATACACTCAACAAGACCTGCCGTTTTGGAGATGCTCTGACCCAGTCGTATAGCCATCACAATTTGGCCCTTGTCAGAGTCGCTTAGATCCTTATGCCTGCCCATTTTTCCCTCTTCCAACACATCAACTTCAAGAACTGACTGTTCACTTGTTTCCCAATATATCCCACCCTTTGACAGGTGCCATGGTAACAAGATAATCAATGTTCTTCACTTCACCTGTTATGTAATGGCTGATCGGTGTATATCTTTATGAATGCATCTAGAGATTTGAAGCCTTGTAGAAACTGATAACTATCAGAAAATGTAATAACTTGTCAAAATGTAATACAAATGCCTAAACTCTAAACAAACTCTAAATGAGTAACTAACCCCAATCCTAGCCCAGGTTCTAAAACCTGAGGGTGTCCTTGTGGCTGAGTTGGCAAAGTTGGATGAGGGCATGTTAAAAATAATGCCAACATGGTCAGAGACAAATAAATCCTTACCTCAAAACTGTTTCAAGTGAGGCCAAAGGTCAGTACCAGGTCAGGTGTCACAAATGTCAGGAAAATGAGTGTATGTTCATCTTCAGATCAGATTAGTCATAAATCAAAGTTCATTGGTTCATGCAGCAGGTTGACCGCACTTGAGCAGCACCTCTCAAAATGACTGACCGCATCCCTTCTTGTGTAATTCTTTCAAGTTCCTATTCTGAACTTTAGTGTTTTTCTGCTGTGTGTGTGTGTGTGTGTGTGTGTGTGTGTGTGTGAGCTAATTAAAACAGTGTAAAACGTGCGGGCAATTTCAAAAGTTTAAACCCAGTAAAATACTGAGATAAAAAAAGCTACAAACTTATTTGTCTGAATAATATTTAAATGTCTTACTTAGCAATATTAAGGTTCAAGGTGTTGACATGGCCTCCAAATTCCCCAAATCTCAATCCGATCGAGCATCTGTGGGATGTGCTGGAAAAAGTCTGATCCATGGACGTCCCACTGCTAACATCTTAGGTGCCAGATACCACAGGACACCTTCAGAGGTCTTGTCCAGTTGTGCTGTTAACCAGGTTCTTTAGGAGTCATTGATAATTAATTAGCAGATAATTAATTTGATCATGAACCATCATGTAATTTTCAGGTGTCAAAACAAAAGAGCAGTTCAGGATTTGTTCTCATAGCAGATAAGAAATGATTACTCAGATCAGATCATAACAGCATTTGTTAAGCCAGTTTCCAGGACAGCATACAGTGCTCCAGGACTGACTCCATAATTAAATACTAAACAACTAATTAAAATGGCCATTCATTAGAGGCAGGCAAGGATAAAAGACCTGAGGCCTGTCTCACAAAATGAGATTAGTGACTTAGCCAACCAACTTTGGGCTTAACCCTGGCTCTCCAGTTTCATGGCAGTGGCTCACTTTATAGCCATGTACCATCATGTCAGTCACAATGGTAACTTAGCCTGAACATAACCTGCAACAGAGCAGGTTAGGTGTACAGCCTGTCTGATCCAAGCCTGTCTCCTCACCAATCAGCAATCTGGAAACGATTTCAAGAGGATCTTGTTTTTTTAATTAACCTTTAAAGCAAAAATTCCATTTAAAAAACCAGATATGAACAAAAACATTCAAATGAAGATGTTTGTAGTGTTTAGAAATAAGAAAATTGTTTCACATTCACAATTTTAAGACAAAATATTGTATCAAATGAAAAGTATGCCCAGTGCCCACTGTGCCTTAATGACAGGGCAGTGATAAGCCTATTTATTTACACTATCAGCACTTTTCCTCCAGCAATCCTCTGGCAGCAGCTACTGTTACTTTTTACTGTTATACTTTTTTGTATTGCTTATATTTATTTGTTCTTGAGAGAAAGACATAAATGTTCGTAATCCATTTCTTGCCTATACCTTCCACTCTAGTCTTAACGTGTTGAAATTGTCAGCAGAATCTTTCTACAACCCCACAATTGTTCATAGTTTAGTTTGTTGCTTTATTTTCTACAATTTTGATTGCTTATTTTTATATTCTATTAGGTGTGCATTATTCCATTTTCCCTGCTGAATCCTTTTACTTTCGCTACTGCAACAATCTACAGGGATAGTTTCATCTTAAATTGGCTGCTCTGCAACTGGGAACTGTCCACGGTACATTTGATTGGCTATTTGATACAGACCTTTCTTGTGAACGTGCTCATAGCTGAATTGGAAAATCCTGGGTCGATAGTGAGTTGATAACCACCTTTGAGAGACCATTTAGTCGGGATTGCCGTAACTGGCTACACAAAACCAACAATGGCAAAGATAACTTATATTGAACTTGCTTATTGAGACAGGCCCCAGGAAGGGTTTTCGAAATGTATCAGGGCTCTAACATCAACAATGGACAAATATGAACTTTGTGTTAATATAATTTTGGGATGCTAAATTGGTGTAAAACTTTACTTGGAAGTGTTGCTCTTATGGAATGAAAAGCATCATAATTAGAATACAGTACTACGATACAGCTATTATCTCATAAGTCATACCAGGAGAGTGCTTATAGTGCTTGTATTTTTGATGCCTCACAATTCAACTCTTTTCAAGCATTATGTTTTGCTTCACCTCAACAGGAATAATTCACCCAAAGCAAAATAAGAACAGTAGTGACAGTTGTGTTTTTTACAGTAATGCGTTCTCTAATGCTTCATGGATACAATCTTGTTTTCTAAATCACAGTGAATTGAGCTGAACTGCATGAGAACCAGTCATGACAACTGCAACATACTACATATTTGTCTGATATTTGTCCAATGAATGTGCTGCATTCTTTCATTTTCTATTCTGCAATTTTATAATCTCAGTATTTGAATAGACAATTTTATCCTGATTTAAGTATATTTTGCATGTTTCTCAATGACAAGTCCTACTATGGACTTTGCTTTGGTGTTGTACAAACTGTAACAAAGCATGATTAGTGTGTCCAGAAACTACACTGTCTCACCAATGTTAAGAGTATGAGATGAACTATTTACGAGACTTCAAGACTAGGGATGTGAAACGATAATATAATCTACTTTTATCTATGCAACCTTACACACATACCAGCAGCTCATGTTGACTAATTGGCTGAAGAGTAAGGTATTGTTCTTCTGTGCCTTTCATAAGCTATGCAGTCACCTGCACAAACTAGTCCCTGCAAGTATTAACAGTTGACAGTAATGAACTATTAAATTGTAATGAGGCTCCTCGCTTCAGCCTGGGCTCCCAACAGCATCTTGGCACAAATATTTGTTCCGTTGTGAGTCAATAGGACATTGATGTTACTATTGATGATGGGATGTCTTAAGAATGTTGTAATATAGTCTTAATGTCCAAGACACACTGAGGTTGATGTGGATTTTTCTTCAGAATAATGGCGAGAAAACATCAGCGACAACAATACTGTGGACATGATTTAGTACATTACCTAAAGTTCAAGTATAGATTATCCAATAGTCAGTTGTGGCAGCCCAGTGTGGAACATTAACTGTAAATCGAGTGAGACTGACACAAATGCTAAGCCATGGGCACAAACAATGCATACACATACACTCAGGTAACTTACACAGGAGAAATGTAGTGATCTCCACGGAAACCTGAAGAATGTGCTTACTGTAAATGCACTGTAGATTATGGTATGTAACAGCTTAGGGTGCAATGAAACTAATGTGAATATGCATAGTGACCAAACAGGATACAAATTGTTGGATTTTGTGTGTAAACTGCCACTGGCCACACAAAGCAAAATCCATTGGATCTTACCAGTGCAGATCTGATACACCAAATCTAATCAATCATGTTTCTTCTTCTGTCTGCATGATTCAAGTGGTGGATAAAAGTGGTGGATTTAATGCAAGAAGTATTGTAGAATGTAAAAAGGGAAATTATTTGGTTGTCATGGCTGGTTCTGTGTCTCTTGTTAGTCAGGCTGTGGATGACTTGACAAGCCACTGGATGGCTTTGTGAAGTGTATAAGAAATAATTCTGTGGTTTATAGTATTAATGTTTCAAGCTTTTTAGTTTTGCAGCTAGAGTTTATGAATGCCAAAGGTATATTTATATACAACAATGTTCCTATAAAGTATTAAGTATTTTTCCATTTTTAAACAAGGGATTTTGATCTGTTATTTGTTCAGATGGTAAATAAAATATTTTTCTAAAGTTTGAGTATTACATCTGATGGTGTTGGTGGCAAAATACTAGCAATATACTGTGTATAGACTGTAAACAGGTCTCAACTATGGGAATTATTAAAAATATATATATAAAAAACAAAAACGTTTGCTCCAGTAGGTAAAATGTGCTTTATTGGACCGTCACAAGCAAAGCACCATTACAGGCTTGTGAACTTGGGTGTCCGATAACCAAGAACCTGCTGCCAATAACAGCCTGCTGTTATGGTTGCTAGCTAGGCTGAGACTGTCCAGGTTGTGGTGCTAGTGATCCTCCCCAGAAAAGCAGACTGCCCTGGGCAAATTGCAGCACCAAACCCTTAACAGCCTCCAGGTAGAGCTGCTGTCCGGAATTTAGGTAAAGCCAGATCAGCTGGCTCAGCTGGGCCAACACACCGTCACCATGAAGGCTGTCTGAGGACAACAATAAATCACTCACACACACACACACACACACACCCCTCTCTGATGAAACCTGCAGACATGTTATGTGCAGCTCCACTCAAAGTTGAATTTAAGACTGTTTAAAACCATTTTAATGTAAATTAAGTAATTGAAATAATACGAAAAGAGAGCTATGAAAACACTACATGGCCACATTTTTAAGACCTCTGACTAAATCTTTAGAAAGATAATACCATAACAAGTTAATCTCATTACATAGGGCATGCATTGCAAAGTGATTGGGAAAAATATAAACTAATAAATGGGTTATAACACCAGATGGTCCCATATTATAGGAATTCAAATTTTCCTCTATTGATATACATTCATGATCAACGATGTTTCATGAAGACATTGTTCAAATTTGATTTTGTTTGAGTAGTTATTGCATTTTACAAATTCACCCTTTTTTCCAGGCAGTTTCAGACCAGCTCCAGTAAATGCATCACAACTGGACTTGATCCTGATTGGACAGGATTCCAGAATTCTTCAATGACAAGAGCCAATCAGGCCAGTTTGCAGCATTTTAACTGGAAAGCCTTCACTCAGCAGGTTTACCTTATTTGATTTGAGCTGGTGTTGTCTGCCAATCAGGGTCCAGTATTGTGACTGTTCTGCCTGTGAGGACTTAGTTAAATTGAATGATTCTGAAAACTAATTCAGTTACACCTTTTAACTAAACTACATTTGCAAAACATCATGAAGAACATAATACTTATCCTGAGCCATAGTGCATCTTCAAAATACATTTTAAAAGCCCCATATTATTCATTTTTAATGATTTGTTTTCAAATACATTAAGTAAGGTTTTTATTGCCCCATAGTACAAAGTAACCATTATATATCTGCAGGGGTTGATAGGGTTGTTGATTATACCAATGATTCAACCATTACTTAGATTTCTGGCTTTCAAAACTCACTTTGTGGCCCATACTACATTTTGGATGAAGAATTCCATTCCAAATACCATTTTCATCAATTACAGGCCACCGTATCTCGAGGGGTGGAGGGGCTGTACCAGAGACTCATGTTGGAGGCGATGAATTCTGTCGATATTGTTCCTACTGGTTGTATAGATCATAGATTGTTTATTGCCCCTTTAACTGTATTCAAAACCTTTTAAGGCTATGAGACTAGATTATGATTCAAGACATTTCAAGACTTTTCTGACAGCCTGATAACATGATACTACAACTCTCATTCACATCTAGCCTTGCATTCACACTGAACAAATACTATTGCCCTGCTCTTTACAATTTTCGTGACAAGTGTGGATTTTAAAACAAGGTTTTCTTTAACTAGGTGACTGGTGGTAACTATGGGTCTGCAAAGTAGCCAATAACGGTGGTTGACTGATCATTAAATCTATCTGCAAAAACTAACTCTCACTCTCATGTACACTATATGGCCAAAAGTCAGTGGACACCTGACCACCACACCTATATGAACTTGCTGGACATCCCATTCTAAAACCATGGGCATTAATATGGAGCTGGACCCCCCTTCTGGGAAGGCTTTCCACAAGCTTTTGGAGTGCATCTGTGGGAATTTGTGCCCATTCAGCCAAAAGAGCATTTGTGAGGTCAGGCAGTGATGTTGGACAAGAAGGTCTGGCTCGCAATCGGCGTTCTAATTCCTCCCAAAGGTGGTCAATGGGGTTGAGGTCAGAGCTCTGTGCAGGCCAATAGAGTTCCTCCACATCAAACCATGTCTTTGTGGACCTCGATTTGTGCACAGGGCCACAGTCATGCTGGAACAGCAAAGGGTCTTCCCCAAACTGTTGCCACAAAGTTGGAAGCGCCCAATTGGCTAAAATGTCTTTGGATCCTG
>OOFE01027949.1:5197-17050 GCA_900323365.1 Monocentris japonica
GGTCCAATGATACAAATATCTCATTACTATGTTCTCAGGCTTTACGGGGGCAAAGGTCACCTGATTGCATAAGAGAAGCAGAATGCTTACTGATTTCAGGATAAACTTTTGCATCAGTTCCTGTTTGTTTGCATAGTGTTGTTTTCTCTCTGCCTCCAGCTACTGTGAATGTCTGTCAGTGTATGTGCACCCCCATGTGTCTATGTTTCTGAGGAACGACCATTGCTTTAGCAGAAAGAAATTCTGCTGTCTGAGCAAAACAAGACTGATGTTTATGGGATGCAATCATGGGATCCAGCTAAGGAAGGTTCTGAATGTGATGCACATTGAGCAACTCACTCCAATCATTTCATTTACCATATTATGACAAAATAGTTTACTATTAACCAGTATATACATGGAAGCATTTTGTGGTGTATTGTTGATGTGCATGTAGACATCTTAATGAGGCCATTTTCACAGTGTATCCAATTTGATCTATATCAGCAGTAGGCTATAATATCAGTCTACTGGGTTTTATGTGGTTTAGGTTTTAGGTTGTGGTAATACCATCTCCATCTGACACCACATGACAGCTGAGGGCAGAGCCGAGCAGAGCGCAGCAGAGCAGGTTAAATTAGATTTCCACTGTCTCCCTGCCATCCACTGCTACAACATCCCTCAAACAGGCCCAATCCCAGCATTAGCAGTTACAGCCTGCCCAAGCTCCTTGGCAAATGTACACAATTGCTTTGGAGTGGAAGGAGAGAAGGGCTGGCAGCATGGGACGAAAAGGAAGGACAAGGGATGACAGTATGAGAGAGGAGTGGTGGAGGACAGGGGGTTAAGGGTGTTGGTGCCACTGAATCTCTAAAAACTAGGAAACGTAAGACACATGTCAACATGGTTTCCTTGAGATTGGTATCACCACACTGAGAAAGCGTCAAGATAGAAATGTCTTACAGATATGTTTGGCCTCTTGACTGGAGGAATGGTAAGATGCATTCCTTTAAGTGGAGTCTTGGCTGTCCCCTGCATTCTGACAGAGCAAGCATGAGGTGAATTATAATGAATACGAGCTGCCTCCACAATCTGGATTAAGAATTCTCTTAAGTGCCCATCCCGTCAGGCCCTCATGCCCCACACATCCATAAAACAACACAGAGGATGCATGTCATCTCATAGCATTGGAGATAATACGAGCCATGTGAATTCAAACACCATCATTTGAAAAGACACTCCACCAGTGAAAACAAGAACCCGAGATCATCTTCCCAAAACAATCTCCCATAGCAATAAACCAGAAGATAATTAGAGCGTAATCTGTTACATTTTCTTAATGATAAGAAAATGAGACAATTTGTACATTAACTACTGTATAAAACACATAAAACAACATGATATGATGCAAAACAGGGTATAAAACAAAGACACTGCTGAGTACTTACCAGACAATTCCCTGAGCCCCAGAGCCAATGGGCTTTAAATTCTGGTAGCGCTTTAGAACTGTGAAGGTAGAGTCTCCCACTTCCACACTGTAGAACTGGTTGTCCACTTTGCTTTTACTCATGTTGTAATGCTTAGCGATATATGACACATCCACTTGTTTCCCAAAACCCTACATGAAGCAAACACAGTTTATAATCTCCATTAGTGATGCTGCAGAGGATCTTTGTGTTTACTTACCTGGCTGACAGTAAAGCATCTGTAAGAGAATCAACAATTCTGAGATGACAAGAGTCAAATGTTCATTGATATGATTTGGTGACATTCATATTTAGAATTGTATGTTTTTATCATCAACTAAGTTATTATTGTTGAGTCATCCTAAGTAATCAACTAACCAATCAACCAATCCGTATTTACTTCACATAATAGCTGCTGCTATTATCAAGTCTTGTTCTGCTTTTAATAAGTCTATGTAAGTACTTTTTCAAATAAAAAAACAACAATATTATCCAGGGTGCTATAACTGGTAAAACACAGCAGCGTAGACCTGACAGAATATACAAAGCATGGATTCAAAAGTTTAAACTTAACAAATTGTTTCCATGCATCGATGTCAACTGTGTAATAACCATGTAATAACTCTAGTAGGAGCATGCTATTAACTCTAACAAATTCATTATTGTTTTATTAATGTACACTCTATCAGGCTATAATTATTTAGGCAGAGCAATCCTACAACTGGAGCCACAACAAAACAACAGCTAATTACAGACTAGGTAATTACAACATAGCTCACAACCCAAACAAGGCTGTGGTAATGTTTGAGGAATCTTAGTGAGGAGCAAGAGAGGAAATCCCCACAAAGGTCATGTGATGTAATATGTGTAAAACTAACATGGCTGACAGGTCATCCAAACCTATGATCACATCATTTCAATCCATGTGAATGTTGCCTTTACTGTAGAATGCACATTTTATAAAATCACCTCACAGGAGGCTTGCATTTTACTGTCACAGCCCACAATTACATTTGACGAGGCTAAGTTGATCGTGATTAACTTAGATCTGTAGTAATTGTGAGAGTTTGTCAGAGGAAGGGGAGATAGTTAGCTTTAATTACAGATTCCACTCACTGAATTGTCTTGTTAGTGGAGAAGACTCAGATCAATATTTGATATATTGATCTTAAGCGGAACCTCAGGTCTACCTAAATTATTTCTAGCCTTGTGTGAAATGAATTACTTAACACGAGGATAGAAACTCTTTACCTGCTGGAAAGGAGCCTTTTCCAGGGGTTATTTATGATGGGATTCATAAATAAAAGTGAAAACCAGATTCCATTTACAGTTAAAATCCCACAGGATTGTGTTCCATTTTGTATTCATTCATACATAAATGTTGTTATTGTTTGTAAACTTATATGGTTCGTGAGTTACCTCACTTTCCACACACAGAAACACAACAATAGCACAACACATAAAGCAATGAAGGGGAAATGGAAGTGAATGAATACTGTACCTTTTTTACCTGTAAGGAACACACACCTGACAAAAGGCTATCTTCACATCCAGGATTGGTTGGCTGCAGTTATATAAGAAATGTCTGCTCATAAATACCTGGAAGACACAAGCACAGAGGAGAGAGCAGGGGAGTCAGAAGTGACAATGTTTGGCTCAGGTGTCAGTAACAGCGTGAACTTGTGTGAGCTGCAAGCCTAGGGTCGATGTAGTCTCAAATTCTGCCATTCCTGGAGGTGATTCAAAATCTAAATCAACAGATTGTTAAATGTTTTAGTGTTTTGTTTTTGTATTAAAGGTGTTTGCTTGCATGGAAAAGCAAGAATTCATGAATAGTGAAGTTTGCCTTTGGAGCTGACCTCAATGAAATTAGATTAACCCCAGTGGGTTAGATGACACATCAGCTCATAGACACACAAAAAAACATTAGGATCTACAGTAATATGTCCCTAGCAGTGGATACTTAGTCACAACTATGATGCACACAGATTAACACAATTATCACTTGGCATTCTTTTTTGGCTGCATGTATGAGATGGGAAATGAACCATCTCCAAACGTACAAGCTGTCCTCAACAGAGATAAGGTGTCTCAATGGGCCCACTAGACAAAACACAAAAAATAGCACCAATCTACATATAGATTTATCCAGCATCACCAGCAACACAGCGATTGATCAATAAAGCAGTCTAATTAATCACTGTGACTGAATGAAGAATTCCCCAGTACGTACACAGTGATGGAGTAGCAGTAAGGACCCTACTCTCTCTACATATCAGCCTTCCTGCTGTCTCAATAAAAGAAAAAAAAAACATGGAGTGGAATCAACTGCCCTCTCCTTTTGCAAAAAGACTTCACCAATATATTTATTCTTTTGGCTCAGTGCAATATAGTGAGGCTAAAACGAACTCCCATGGCTTTGGTTGAAAAGGAGTTTAGCTGGCGTCATGAGGAGTCAAAGTCAATATGCCATTGTGTGTTGATGACTTCCTGCCATGCTGAAGGCTAATATAGCTCCTCCACACCATCCCCTCTCGGGTGCACAAAGGCTGATTTCACTTGTCATGAAGCTCCCCAAAAAATGTCGCCAAATAGCTTGGTGTTTGCTCAGTCATCTCTCACAAAAGTATCTGTTGATAGGATGTACATGTTTGCAATATGTTCTCAGTAAGTAAATGTAGCACTTACAAATGTATCATTCAGCTCCACCTGTCCTCTTATAATGTCACATTTAGCGCTTAGTGTCACAGCCAAATCTAGTGGGAGCAGGGCAGTTTTAAGAGAGATGTGGGACACAAAGAGAGATTTTTGGTTTGGCCCATTTAGGCCACACATTTACTGAATTTTGCAGTGTCACCGTACAAAGTTGTGGCTGCTTTTCCTCATGTCCACAAGTGGTTGTGCTGCTTTTTATGAGCCATATGATGCTATAGCAATTTGTGTCTGCATCCAATGGAGAGCAAGGTCAAGGCAG
This sequence comes from Monocentris japonica, assembly GCA_900323365.1. Taxonomy (NCBI): domain Eukaryota; kingdom Metazoa; phylum Chordata; class Actinopteri; order Trachichthyiformes; family Monocentridae; genus Monocentris; species Monocentris japonica. The sequence goes on from OOFE01027949.1 coordinate 9,617, forward strand.
ACAGATGAGGGTGGTGGTGGTCACAATACAGTCTGTATCAGTGGAAATGCCAGGCTGCCATCAAAGTGTGGGAAGAAAGAAGAGGTGATAGAGTTAGAGGACAAAAAGAGAACTATGTGAAGAAAACAGGACTGTGAGATAAATGAAGAGTGAGAAATAATGGGTATGGGAGGATATGTGGAGAGAGATGTGAGAATAGAATGAATGAGTAGCAAACAAAGCCAGATTTCCTGAGTACATAGAGGATGTTTCCTTTTGGTTGTAATAGCTGTAAGCTACTATTATTTAAACCATGTATCTACAGTTCTGGGCTTTAGGTTTGATTTGTGTATTATGTGGCATCTATAAATCAGTTGCAATCCACAAACCACCGTAGGAATTTCACACCACAACTGTATATTTAACATGGCTAACATCACTGCCATCACAGTAACAAGTCCAATATTTGCTATTAATCTAACAGGTCAACATTGACTCAGCGAAGCCATCTAGCTAGCGACATCTGTGCCGCTATAATCATACGCCACCTGTGTACATAAGATATTGAACCTCACACATGGCCACCATTTGTCTTCCAGCAATATTAACTGGAATAATTCAAACAGCACCCGAATCGTCTCTGAATTGTCAAATAAATGTTATTAGGGTGTCTAACGGGACACTACTAGTTGGTTAGCACCACATACAGCGACACTGAACAAACATATCTCTGTAGGAAAGTAACTGATGTAACCGATATGGCTGTTTTCTTTGTTGTGAAGGAATGGGCATTTTGACACCAGGCTCACAGAGCAACACAGGCCTCGCAGCATCACCAGGTCAGAAGGTTCAGGTGTATGAATATGGGTTCACAGGAATGAACCCTGAGTGGATTTACAGCCAGCCTTATACCAAACAGAGGCATTACTGCGCTACTGTAGATGGTAAAGAGCAGATTCAGTACATTTGTGTATGTTCTTTGTGTTGCATCTTGTACTGAAATAGATTGCTAAGGGGGACATAAAAAGCCAACATTTTATGATTATATTGATAACAAATAGTAACATGGAGGCTTGAGCGCTTGTTCCGTAGTTGAAGGATGGTCTCCTTAACCACGATGACATCCTGTGACATCCTGTTTGTTGAATTAAATATGAAACAGTAAGAACATTGGCCTTTTTCTTTTGCTTTTCTTAAATTTAATCAAAACAAATTGTTCAGGAGAAAAAATTATAAATCCCATCTCCCTCCCCTTGTGTGCCCTCCATCACTGGCCTTGACATCAGGTGCCTCACCTGTACCCTCCTCCTCCATGTACCCCTGCCAGCTCTCTTCAGTTGTAGGCATGTAAGACATGCTTTCTCTAGGTGTTATATTAAAGAGCTATATCAAAAGATATGTTTTAGATGTTTTAGCTTATTTTAGCCACTCAAAATGCTTAGTAGAGCAGTAATGGTCAGTAGATCATAATATTCCATTTTGATGAGTGCAAAAGCATTAGCCCTCACATAAATGCTTAGTAGATCTAGGCTTAGCATCTGTGGAGGTGAGTAGTACATGGTCCACTTTGGAAACAAAACTCACCCCTGCTATGTAACGCAACACAACAGGCAATATGGCACAAAAACATATTAGGCCTATTTAACTACACTAGATCTTTCACAGTGTTAGTAAAACCTGTCCGATATTTCCAAATGTAATGCCAGGGACGTAGACGTTTGAACAGAGGATATTGCTGGAGAAGGTAGTTCTTTAATTCAATTCTTTTTTACAAAGTCATTTTACACTAATCAATGACTCCACTACTTTGAAAACATGCTCAGGGTGGATGGGTTGGTGGTTGAGGGTGAAAGGTGGGGCAGTTACACCAATTGCTACTACAATTTTGATTTACACTTCATGTATTCTGGCCTGCAGATAAACGTTTCTTCCCTCCTGAAGCCTATTCAGCATGACCTAAGTGAAACACCGCACATTCTGCTGAGAAAAAAAATGGCTTATTTATCCCTCCCTCATACCAAAATCTGCTGACAGTGGCCAGGGCTGAAGTGCTGCTGTAGTAGTAGCCGAGACTGCTCTCAGCACCAGTTCTCAAAATGCCCATATATCATTCTGATTACATTATGTGTAATCAAGGCAAAACTATGCCACTGGATTGAAAGGTTAATCAAGCAAGAAAGGAGAACCTTGACTTTAATTCATCTACTTCAGCTTGGTCAATGATAAGGGCGGAGAGAATGAGAAAGTGGATGTTTTGACCTATCAATATTACCTCAATTCACACAAGTTACATAATAAACACAAAAAACCCTGAAATCATTGGTGCAAATATGACACATATGTATTTTGCAAAATATTTAATACTATCTAATACTGCACCTACTGTACTATCTAATAATATTGGGTAAGCAATACTACAAATTACACTGCACACAGCAAGGGTAAACCAAAATCATTGTTCATTCACCTGATACAATATAGGAACAAATCCAAGTTTACACACCTTATTCACCTCCAAATACAATGTGGCTTTAGTTGTACTTGACTATAGGTAGGCCTCTTGAACTAGTAAACTAGTAGAAACTCTACTTTGGTTTGAGACGTATACCGATTAAATCCCACAGAAATCAACACTGAGACACCATAAACAAATACTTCCAACAAAACGTAGACTAGATAGATGTGAAATGCAGGGAGCAAAGAAATAAAACATCAAGTAACAAAATATATGCTGTAGATAACCACTGCACAAGGGTAGACCATCCCAGCCAACACAACACAAATCATAACAAAATAATTGAATCATCTCAGCTTATCAAAAGTTAACCATTACAGAGAGTACCTAATCAACACGTATCATCTCGTACCCTTAGCATGTGGCCAATCCCTGGGATTACAATCCCTGTGCCATACCTCCCATGCTTAAATGTGATGAGAGGAGTTTCCTAATCTGGCCTGATTAAAAAATAACCCTTCTAATATATGATCACATTATTTAGGGATGAAGATGATAAACACAATTATATCCTCACTTGGTTTTGTGAGGATATAATGCAGTAATCATTTAATAATTTATATCGACGCCAGAATACAACACACTCCAGCTTTATTTAGATCCCTAATGATTGTGAGTATCTTGTCATATACACACAAGTACACAGACACACAAAAATCACTGCTAGTGATTTTACAGAGTTAAAGAAACTAAAATTGATAGAGAAAAAAACAGATAAAGGAGCTTTTAATGGTGTTGAATAAGCCAAAGCCTATTACTAATGAAGAGGGACATTAATCTCCAATGCTGGTCTTGCCAATGCCGAATAGTGTGTGTGTGCACGTGTGTGTGTGTGTGTGTGCGTGTGTGTGGTTCTGCACTTGTGCCTAGTCCTTGTTATTCAGATCCTGCCCTTGCCCAGGTCCAGGAAAACACCAGGGAGCATGGGAACAGGACATTGTGTTACACCGACACCCTGGACACAACAATGCCCTAAACAAATCTCCCTCCAATAATCACTCGGCATACTGGGGAAGCAGGATCCTATTGGAGAGTCATCACTGATGATGATATGATCAGAAGTAGCCGAACTGGTATGACACCATACACCTGTTTCCCTATTGCCTGTACAAGGGACCAGGGGGCAGAAAGCATGTATAGTCAGAACTGGGGGGTGGACTACAATGTCTTATATATTTGTTGAGTATCAAGAGTCAGTCCAATCCAAAGCTAACTATGGGACAGGGGAACGTGTAACAGTATTGCTTAAGAAGTAAAATCTTGTCATTGCTAAACTCAATCAATGCTAGAAATGATTATTTGTCAGAGTGGTGTCACGTTCCTAAGGAGCATGAGAAGTGACGTGGTCGTGTGTTTCAAGGGGATAGCTCCTTATAATGTGTGGTTAACAAGAAACATGTCTGTAATGAGATGGAATACAGGGCTGTACTCGTTTTGACACCAGGTAGGTGAAAATCACCGTACCTAGACTGAGAGTGACAGATTTCAGAATCAGAATCAGCTTTATTCGCCAAGTATGTGTACACATACAAGGAATTTGACTCCGGTTTTTCCATTGCTCTCATGTACTTTAATAGAAATAGACATAGATAAACAAGGACAACAAAGCTGAGCAAGCTAGACAGAAGCATAAACATTTCTTATGTGTGATGAGAAAGATAACATTCAGGTCCCACTGTCATAGACTCTGCATTCAGCATGTGTTTTACAGCCTGTTTCTGACACAATGTGTCCCTTAGCACATCTTTTACAGGTAGGCATGTCAGTGTCAACGACTACTGTCAACGAGGAGACACAATAATATGAGCTTCTCACTTAGCCCTTGCTGCACTGACTTCACTGTAGCTGTTGTACATGCTGTGTAGCCACATACCTATCAACCGGGTAGCCACATAAGGATTTAAGGTGAACTATATAAATGCTTATATATGTACTTTATAGGTTATTAATAAAATGTCATAGCACTAGAAGGATGTACACAAAACTATCCTATCCTATTCCAATGTGCACTAGGTATTGCTTCCTGTAGTATCCATCTTCACCTCCTCTCCTCTCACCACTCTTCTTCTCTCTTATTCTGTTATTGTCCACACACCAGAGGCAGGCTCTAAGGCAGTTTGCACACATTTCGTGAATGTCAGAGAATGCTCACCACTATATTCTCATTATCCATCCATCTCTTCATCCTTTCCTCCATCCACAGCAATGTAGAGAGCCTGTAATCCCCCACTCCTGCCTCTCCTTTGTCCCTACCTCCATCCCACCATTCCTGCTCCCAGCCTCCCTCCCTCGCTGCAACCCTCTCCCCTCCCCCTTGCTCGGTGCTCCATTGTGACTGCTTAGTTCAGCAGCCTCAGTCTCTCCTGCAGTATGCAGCCTTGCCTTAGTGTGCAGTCTGAGCCAAACGCAGCACAGCCATCCATCTGGGCTCAGGGGAGGGGAAGGGAAGTGCTTCAAGATGCAGGCCCAACAAGGAAAACAAGACAGCACTGAGTCCCAGCCTCATCTACAGGCTGTGGGAATCAGAATATCCACTGACATCTATTGATTTAGTTGTTTGGAACTAAAATACGCAAATTGTGTCTATTCTGTGTCTCTGTTCTTGTCTGACTCCCTCTCAGCTTTCTCTCACATCCCCTATTTCACTTTAAGTAAACAACAGAAATGTGAGTTGAAAACCTGCTGATGCTGCAGTTTTCCGAGCTGGATGGTAACATGCACAGCTTTGGAGGAGCCACAGGCACATTCTTCTGATTTGGAGTTTTTCTTAATGAACCTGACATACATTCAGAGTAGACCTGAGCACCCTACTGAGACCACTCAGCCCTCCTCTGATCCAGCTTCCTGCACACAGCTCCCCAACACATAACCTGATGCAACCTTTCAATTTGACATCACAGAGTACATAATCTGATGGCACGATTGCAGTAGATAATGCATTCTGAAATAGTAATCTGCCACAAAGTATGGTTCTGTATTGTCATTTCATCACACCTTGTCCTAGTCCTGTGTCTGAACCTCTGGTCTGAGCAACCTACAGCAGTATCACACAGAGGTCTACAGCATGGAGCTCTTCAACTCTGCTTGAAGACATTGAATGTTTCTCAGTTTAAATGAGGAATGTTTTTACAAACTAAAAGGCTGAAAAAAGGCTAATATCATAACACCTTCTCTAAATGAGCTCACAATTTTCATTGCTTCAGTGATATGAGCTAGGTTTTCAGCATTGTCATTAGTCTAGGATTAATGCCCCCCTCTTAAATCCGTTGATAGCTTCTGACTTGCTCCAGTGTTTGACCCTTGGTGACTCTTAATTCTCTTTGCAGATGTGCTGCTTATCCAAAGAGATTGGGTTTGAATCTATCACAGCTTAAAGTCCTACATTCAACCAGCTGCAGAGACAAATGAAAGCTGCACATACATCAGATCAAATCAATTTATGGATGCATCTCACTCTGCAAGGGATATTGTTGGGTTTGTCCATAGAGGTAAGCAGCATTGCAGCATGGGGGGGACCAACTTTCATGCAGAAAGATATTATTTTGTTTATATGAATATTGTACAATCAAACATGATATGGGCATAGGATATAGTTTAGTGCATGAAGCTTTCAGTTTTAAAGATCTAAATATGGATACGCAAAATAGACCAAACAATTATTGCCTTATAATAATAATGTGCATGACAACACCAACAGTTACAGTCATAATAGCATTAGAATCAATTCAAAAAGCACATTTCTTGATATTGGGACAGAGTAATTGAAACGTAAATGAAACAAAGTCTGTGAAAAGCTGGAATAGTGTCACTTAGTTTTGGTAAACAACAAATGCGAAACAGTTGAAAACAGCAATGTTATGACACGTTTATCTGAGCCACTTTGTACATCACTGATACAGAGCAACACACTCACATCCTCGCATGAACACACCAGCCAACACACCACCAGCTTTTTACTCATACCTGAGATGTTATTATTCCTTCCTTATGTCTTTCCTTCCCTCTTACATCTTCATCAGAGCTCAGCTTTGATTAGCATTCTAGCACAAACCAGCAGCATACCATCAACAAAGTTGGTGCTAGGTGAGAAATCTCCTGACCTTATACAGCAGTTCAAGAACATGCGACGATTTTACAATACACTCAATACATTATGAAATTTTTCTTTCTATCGTTACATTGATTTATCTTTCCTTCCATTCTTCTTCTTTTGTGAGTCCAGTGAGTTCATATTTGAGCTGTCATTACTACATGGAAGGAAGGATTATTAAGGTATTCAAACAGGGCCATAGTAATACAGAGGAAGAAACAATACGTAGCTGGGGTGGTTGGGCAATGCTTCAGTATCCCAGGCTTCTCTACTCCCTGCCTTTAAATTGTCCCCTTCTAATGAGCACCTTGTCCTTCCACATTGCCATAAGAGACCACATATTACATCATCCATTATATGGCAGGACAGATGCCAACGGTGGCACACCTGAAGGGGATATAAATAATTGATAACTGGCAGGAATTGTTTTGGAACAGTCTGTTCATGTACATCTCAGGTTCCCAAAAAAAGCACAAAGTAACTATGGCGATAACTATATTGCTTGGTTATGATTTGTCTGGTTCTGCCCCTTACCTCTAAAAAGACCTTTGATATAGAAATAAAGTACAGTATGGTGGAAATTATGTTCAAAAATGGTGTCTTACCATTCATAATAATTCACACATTCTCCTAGTTCCTAATTCTCAGATTACATTTAGATGAAGACCACGACAGTTACCAGCAAGGAGTGTTTTACAGTTGTAGGTATCTTCCAAGTACTACTACAAGCATTCAATCAAATCCAGGAAACTGTTCCTTTCTACATTGCCTGTGGACTTCATTCAAACCAGTTCCTTGGTGCCTCATTCAAACAATTTCACGGAGCAATTGGGGTTTTTACCTCTACCCA
>OOFE01027949.1:17070-41740 GCA_900323365.1 Monocentris japonica
CCCCGCCCCCTCTATAATTGCCCTTTTCTATTTTCCTTTGCAAAATTACTTTGCTGATCAATTGTGCCAGAAGCTCCACCATCATGTAATCTTTATACATTGCCTTATTTTGTTACATAACATAGGATTAGTATTATGATTCTGTATATCAAAGTCCATGATACAAAATGGAATTAAAATACAGGCCTCATCTGCTGCTAGATGACATTAGTTTGCTGCTGACTGTTTCCATTGATGATTCTCCATCGGGTAAACAAGCAGCCTACCTAAAATCAATATCAGTGATTAACACATGTTTTGTCTAAACCTGCAGTGGCTCCTAGTTTAAACAGCACATAGATTATTCTATAATATTGTAGGAACTTCAAAATACTGAAACTGAAAGAGAAAGGTAAGAGAGAGATGGCTCTCTTCAGCCACTGCAGATTCAGCCATAAAAAGCTTTAATTGTTAAGTGTGTTCCCTGCAACACTTTCACAAGCATGGGATCCTGCTCCTGAATAATTCAGCACACAAGGTCACAGCTCTAAAACCTCTCTTTTCTGTCTTGAACACAGAGAGTTTGCCCATGACACCTTTAAACCTTCCCTGACTTCATGGTACAGCAAGTCACAAGTACATCAGTTTGTGACTATGGGCATGTACCATACAAATATAGTTGGAGAAATTTTACATTTTAAAAGAATTAATATAACAAATAGCATTTGTTTGTGTTCACAAAGAAATTTCTGGTAAACTAAGTGTCTTATGCATTCCTGATGGCTTCTGGATAATCTATATGTGCCTGCGCAAGCATAATAAGTAAGGCAGGTTTACAGTCTAACAAAACTATCTTTTCAATAATGCTTGTGAAAAAGAATGCTGAAAACAAAGCAAATACTGAGGACATTACCCTCCTCTGTAGCATCTCTTTTCTCCAAGGTGTGCTGGGATAGTATGCATCTAGATTAGGGTGAATTCCATACTCATCCCTTCTGCATTATGATAACAAAGACCTCTTCTGAAAAGGGTATTTTTTTCTCAAATGCAGCCTCATTCCCACATTCAGTTCCATTTAGCTTTTGATGTATGAGTCACCAGAAATCACATAAACTTTCTCTTTATTTAAAGCACAAACACTACAGCCCCCAGTCTCATAACCATCATTGAAGACAAGAACTTACCAATCAATGAACAACCATTATATCAATGAACAACCAATGTCTATTTCTAATAATGATGAGTCTGAGACTATGCATATACCCATAGTTAGGGGGAGATATGTGAAGTAAAGTCTGCATAATGCACAAGGTGCGCAACTGACTTCTGAGGAGGAGGAGGGCTGATAAACCCTTTGACCGACATCGAGCAGAATACCGATGGCTTTTACTTACCCTTATGTATAAACTCTGGGCTACGCGTATAAATAAATGTAAGGCTTATGTTTTGAAGAGCATCACTCAGTCGGGCATCCATTTGCACCACTCCTACACTCCCACTCAAATATGCATAACGTCAGGCATCATAACATCCTATCAGGCGAGTGTGTTCTTTTGCCCTAATGCTGGTCAGAACATGGATATATGGTACAAAAATGGGTGCTTCTTAAAATGCACTAGAAAGTGGCACGTATTCGAATAAACAAATGCCAAATGCCAAAGCATGAGACAATAAAGCAAAACACCCTGGACAATTAACATCCTACAGTACAATTTTATTTGATGTTATTCTGAATGTCCTGCAGGCATATAAAAACATTTCAGGACAGACTAATGATGAAGCTGCTTTATGATATTTTACTGCAGGGTGTCTAAAATGGATAGAGATGGAGAACGGATGAACAACAACATTCTGTCAGGTTCAAGACTATCCAACGCCATAACGAAATCCCCGCACAGTCCTGGCTATAAAACAACATCGTGGACTTATCAAAATGGGGCTGATATTGTCGCTCTTCTTTTTCCACAGTGGCACCGCTATCAGTGGACTTCATTAACCTTCCCTTCCAATCAATATTCATCACCCCACCCTCCAGGCACCAGGTTCCCGCATCGCATCCACATTAACCAAACCCACCCGACCTTACCATTCCGTGCCAGCTGATGACGATCCGAGTCCGGTGACAGTCCTTTTCAAAACATCCCGACGGGTAGAAAATTGCAATGGCCTTTGCTCGAGGTTGAATTTAAACGTTGAAAGATGGAGAAGGAAAACGGGAGAGACAATAAACACAGCGATGAGGAAACAAAAAACAGAAGGGATAGAACAGAGGTCTGCTGATGCTGAATCACTCTCCCCAGCTCACCACCTTGCAACCATTGTGCTGCAAGATGCTGGCTGTACCATTGTGGACCTACCAGAGGAGAGAGAGGGAGGGAAAAGGAAAGGGGAATAGGGAAATATGTTGCTATAGCAACCGAACCGGAGCACATCTGACGTCAAAGCCCGGAGAGGGAGAGAGAGATCACATGGAGGCCGTGTCTGGGAGGGGGGTGTATGGAGGAGTATCCCTCTGATCCGATCCTGAACCGTCCTGCTAGTGCGCTCATGACCGCTGAATATGAACATGGAGGCGGGCATTATAGGTTGGGCCTCTCCCTCTACATTGACCACGTTTTGATCTCCCACATACAATTATAGGAGTAAGTGAATAGGCAACATAGAGTTTTTTTTGTTTTGGCTCGTTGATGCATTAGGCTACCTATACAATACTGTGAGCATGACTGGATTACCAGCACAGCATGGAAAGCATCGAGGTTGAATGTAGATAAATGTGCAATTTACACAATCCACTGACCTCGTGGAAGAAAATCAAATTTCTTTAAAACTGCAATATTTTATCATAGTGCATATTGAAGTATACCATACATTTTTTGTCATTTCAGTTGATTCAGTTCTCATTCCCAAAACTACACAATGCAGCTTTTAAATCCATCATATTTATATGTTTTTTTACCAAGAAATCAAGATGCCCTGTTATAAACAATAAAAGCAGGCTTCGACTGAACAGAGCTGGACCGGTATAGATATAAAAGCCTAATAGGTGTTATCATGGGTCACATTACATGACCCTCATTGCTACTCATAAGACTTGACATTTCTTAGATTGTAGCCTATGGATAGGCTAATCAATACTGGCAATGGCTTAACTGATGTTGCATTCAGACATAGAGCCCTAAAATAAGTATTTGATCGCAATATCACACACTTGCACTTCCATGCCTGTGCCACACACATACAGACACACACACACACACACATTTTAGAGCATAGCTTTCAGAAACAAAGCAGGATACAACAGCATAGAAAAGGAAATTCCTACCCATGCAACAGCACCAGCTTCTTAAACAAGACAAGTTGGATATTATTATCTGACTTAATAATCAATAATCAGTGTTACAGTTATGTTTTCCCATTGTGCTCATGAAAATGAGCAGGGCCTATATTAGGTTCAACTGTCTTGGTCTAAAGAGACATTGTTTATTTCATCAAATAATCCATCAAGTCTTATCATTCCAGCCCATGGTTGTTAATAATAATCATGCATATTAGCACTGATGAGCACAGAAAGGCCCAAATACTCCAGGCCGATATCCCATTCACCATCAGCAACTGTTCAGACAACGCAGCATGTAATGATGACAGATAGCCACTAGATGGCAAAGACCGAGCAAGAAATGTGCAGTTTTGTGCCACACCGTAAGGAAGGAAGTACTCAGCAGTGAATTGCTTCCTGACTGCTTGGATGAGGGATCTGCCTGACTCCCAAACAACAAAAGGCCTTTGATGTTGTGTGGTTTCAGAAATACAGCCTGTGCTTAGTTTCTATTTGGGTAGAAAGTTGTGAGCTTCCTTACACCTTCTTTGAGGTACAAATGAATAACAAAAAACGTAATGTAATTTGTACTACTTTTGTGATTATTCCGTGTCTGGTCTGAAGGCCGTGATTGTATCTGTTTTTCATTTTACAAACTAAATACATGCAATTTAATCAGCATAATATTGGCATTTTTAACTGGGCAATGCCTTCACATAGCAGCCAAATTTGTGTAACACTACCACACCAGGCAGGATTTACACAGGTATTTGTAGCACCGTGCACTGTGTGGCAGAGGCGGAGATCACACGCACACACACCTACACTTTATTACCCTCCATGTCCCTTTGAATCTCTGCACTATGGAAGATATTTCAAATCAACAGACTCTGCTTCCACGATAATAAAGGACCACTCCATGGTATATTTTCCTCCCAGTTGTGGGTTACTATAGAGACGCCTCTTGGTTATATGACGGTCCCCCAGCAGAGAGCCAATGGACGGCGACAGTAAGGTGTCTGGTTACTCCAGCCCACGCTAGACGGGCAAAGGGAGGGGTTAGCCAGCTCCTCAGCAGTAATGGTAACTTGGCTGTAACTGGGGAGAACAAATGCCGCGTCGGGGCCAACAAACACGACTATTAAGTAAGTATTTCCGATAAAGAGATGTTTTAGTTTATTGACTGCGGCCGCGCAAGTACCGCGCGCGCGTTACAGGAAGTACTTAACCTGTACTGGTGGATTCTTAACAGCTGAACGCGCCGTGAAAAGGTAAACCTGTTGCCTGCTCGTCGTGCTCTTCAACTCTCCCAAGATGTTGCTTTGTGGATGGGATGGCGTCCGGTCTCGTTTGTCTGCGTACTCTTAGCAGCCCGGTCGGAGTACGAACATTGCCCCTTCAAGCTCTTTTGTAACCGTACTTGCCCGGTAAGTTTGTATTTTAACCGTTTTTAGTTTCAAATGTGTGGTCGTCTTCGTCTTAAAAGTTTGTTGAAACTGCGATTCAGCCTGCCAACTCACGGGAAATGGGTATCGAGTCTGCTCTGACAAGGCTGAAACTTCTCTCTGTTGCAGACAGGAAAGACAAAATATGGAATATGATAGCAATGATGGTAAACTGTCTGCTTGCTGAAACGGTGTATGTCTCGATCTGAAAACAATGGGTGGTGCGGAATTAACGTTGCAGCAATGTTACAGCTCCTGCTGATGTAGGGCATGGGGCATTGCAAGTTTAGTTTCATCACGCCAACTACTGTATTGTAACTTTGTGGGAGGAGATACGAGTAGAATAACAAGAATAACAGGGTCTCGAAGTGCTTTCAAGTTCATCAACCTGCACTCTTGATAAGAAGATAAGGAAAGTACAATAACATTTGAAGTAGTTAATTGCCCTTGTTGCCTTATAAACTTTACCAAACTTGTTGCCAAGCCTGTTTGTAGCATAGCATGTCTGAAGGTTTTATGGGGTTGTAAGAAGGAAGCTCCCCCTCCCCCTTCATTATCCCCTTCATAGGGAAGTAGTAAAGTTGAGAGTCAAAGGTCGCTGGGGTTTTGAATATGAAACATTCAAGGATGAGTACAAGGTGGGGAGTGAGGATCCTGAAAAACTCATCTGGAGTGCCTGTGATGGAGATGGTGTGTGCATTGGAAAAAGGGGGGGAAAGCAAGTGGGTTGGGTTTGAGGCAGTGTGTGGGTTGGGGGGGGGGTAGTAAAACCATGCTCTGCATGTCACGGTACCCATAGCAACCCTGTGATTAGCAGGAATGGAGCGGATGAGGTTGAGACCAAAATGAGAACTGAGGGCCGTCACTCCAGAGCAGGGCTGATAATCACAGATCTGCTTTTGGCTGATCCTGACCCTGGCTGCCCTGAAAAACATCAACAGACAGAGGGCTTAGTGGTTAGATAGACCGTTCCATAATTTAAACATCCCAGGTTCGGTGCTGTAATGGTCAATGTTGTGTCCATCAACAACCAGGTTACCTGTTAACTTGTGTTAAGTCGCACTGGATGAGCATGTCAGCTGAATGCCTAACTTGTAACAGCGCTACAGTTGATGAAAACCAACCAAGTTTTCCTTTTGATTGATATTGAGTCACTGGGTGAACATGATCATTCTGTTAACCTGCCCTACTTTTTCGTCACAATAGGACTAATATTAGTGAGACTCAACTTTCAATACCAAGGTCTCCTCACTCATGTCACAGTTTTGCAACAAGGACAAACACTGGGTACATATACAAGGGGTAAAGGAGGAGGTTCTGTAACTATACATTTTTGAATTCTAGTAATTCGAATGAAGCCAGTCAAATAGTTTTTTTTGCTTACAATGTACATGTAGAAAGCATCAGCTTTTACATAATCAAGATATTTTTGTTCAGCCCTGTCTAGACCAAGATTCTCGACTGTGTGTGTTTTGAATTTCAAGCGTTTGCTTGAAGGCTGCATGATATGATTCTGGGAATAGAGGTTCACTCAGAGTTTGTTGCTGAATTTTCCTGGCATGAATGACTCTAGAAAGATTTTCACCTCAACTTTGGCGCAGAGTACCTCTTCTCACCGGCTTCTGGTCCAAATGTCTTTGCCAGCTGAGACCACAGCTCTAATGTATGGAGGATATTAACCAACTCCTTCTCATAGCTTGGAATTATGCTCTTGGAAATTACAGTGGGATCTAGTGTTTTCACAGCTGATTGTTTCAAAAGTTGTTGCTCCTCAAGTTTTCAAGAGATTTTGAGGTTGGAAACAAAAGTTTGGGGGAGAAAGTTGTATGTTCTTTACTGATGTCTTTTGTCACTGGCAAATGCGAAGAGATGGGCATTAAAAAAGGCACCAGAAACTGAAATTAGATGCGGCCATTTTTTTCATGACTTGCTCAGCTGAAGTGTAATTTTTCTGGGGCTTGTTTCCAAATCCATTTCATGGCTTATAGCTGTGTCACAGAAAAGGAGGGAGGGGGGAGGGAAGGAAAAGCTTCACCTAAGCACAGAGTAAAGAGCACTATCACGTTTCCAGGATTATTTTCTTTAAAATCCTTGTGACTGTGGCCAAGACGTGAACACTGAGCAGCAGCAGCAGACTAGGCTTTGTTTATGTTTCTCTCTCTAAGCATAGTGTGGGAATACATGGGAATACCCTAGGAACAAACATCCCCACTGTTTTGAAAAAGAGAATGAGTATGAGGCGTTGAAGTGGTGGAGGCTGTCTGCTCTCACTGTTTTGGGCTGCTGCCTCCTAAGCCTCCTCAATAATGAGCAGCACCATAGGCCAATAGGAGAGGAGCTGGCCTACACAGCAGCCTCAGTGTGGATAAAAACATTCCACTGTAGGTCTCTGTTGAAATAACAAGGGGCGCAAAACAATCAGCCTTCACAGCACCCGCTCTCGCCATTCTCATGGGTAATGAGCTGGATGGGTAGTCACCCACTTTGCCTCACTCCTCACGCCTCCCATTGACCCGAATGGTTAACCTGCATTCCTGCATAAACGTGTATGAAATGCTTACTCATTAACTCTCCAAACTCAGATTCATAGGAAGGATGTTGTCTCACATCGTAGAAAGAGACCCTATTTGCGTGCTGCTGACCAAATCTAAGTTGAGCTTGACAAAGTGACTGTTTATCGATAACGATGCTTTTTTCTTCATATTGTCAAGTACAAGTGAATCTTTACTCAAAGTGATTTGAAATTACGTTGTTATTAAAAGCTTTTTTTCCACTTTGAATGTAGTATTAAAAGGTTTAAACCTTAGCAGGACCATTATTTATTTATTTTTAAACAACATTGAGTCAAATATGGTACATGTCTGCTTGTGTGATTGATAATATTTATGAATGTCAGACTTTTGCAAGTTTATGAAAAAACATTTAAAGAAATCCTTGGTTACTGTTATCTTTATTACATATTGTGTGTAGAATACATAAGCCTAATTGTCATTAAGGAATGACAATTCAAGCAATTTCTAAATAGTGTACTCGATTCAATTGTCTGCAAAATCTGTGACAAACAGTGAAACAAATACAGAACAGGCATGAATTTGGGCAGCATTTTGTTGTTGAGAGTCTTGTTTCAACCAGGAAGTACAGCAGGCATTACCCCAGCCCGTAGCCCGAATAAGAGGGAACTTGAAATAATGATTTTTTTTTTGTGCCCTTGTTATGATTGTGGCCAGATTCAGATTTCTAGTTGTTAGGTACGACATAGGACTTGTAGGTAAGTTCGTAAAAGTTTTTCATCAGATTAGATTAAAAGTTATGAAAACATGTCCTAATGTGATCGGTTGGAAGGTTTATCCATCCTGAAAAAAAAGGATATCTCCAATAGACATAAGTGTCACTCCCCAGGACACAAAGTGTTACGTTCCTATAAAGCTTAGTTTCTGTTTGATAATAGCTATTTTAGGCAACTAGGTTACAATGTTTAGTGTTTCCATTTAGGTTTGTTTCAGATTAGACTTACATAGTAATATTTGGAGAAAAAAAACAATACGACAGATGAATTAGAAACACAGTATGTATGTCTATTTTATCAAGGTATATCACAAAATACCTCATCGTAAGACTAGACTTGCATACATTGACAATACTTTGAAAGACCAATCATCCATTATGCTGTCATTTTTTGTTCATATTATTTCTGTTTGTACCACATGTTTTTAGAGGTGTTTTTGAACTTAAATTAAGGGGTCAGTAATTGTTATTTGACTTGAAATCTTTAATCTCCATTTCTTTGTTGTCCACCAACAGATGACTTTAGAAATAGTCTTTTGCGCTGCCCACACGTCTACTTAAGCATGATACACATGATACATACTACCATTTAGGTGCTGATAGTTTTTGCTCAGTCAGATGTAATCCTTTAAATCTGGAACTTCCTATTTTTTCCTGCATCACATCATGGTGGGTTTGGGAGGATTTAGACATCATTGTCACCACCGTGCAGCAGCTGGGTTTTAGGGCCACACAGTGATAGTTGAGAGCTGAACATGCTTCACTCTGTCTGGTTTATGGCCCTTTAAGCCCACAAATCCCTCTCTGACTTGGGCTATTTCGGCAGGCTTGTAGAAAGCTGAGTGTAGCTAAGAAAAGACAACAAAATCTAAAACTGCATTAACCATTATCGTGTCTGCATATCAAGTATGATGAAACGGCCTGCTTGACTGAGTTCAAAGAGGTTTCTCCCTTAAGCATAGCTTGTTATGACATGTCTGTATTTTAGATTCATGTGAAAGTGCTCTTGTACACAACAGTGATAATGGTCCATATCTTTACATTCATTCTACACCAGAAGCTGACTTGCTATCACTGCTATCTGCAAGGTGATATAGGCTACTGGGCTTAAGCAAGACCCAATTTTAGTTACGAAATGTACTAAGGTAACAGAGGCAGGTGTCATTAGTTATTATGTGTACAATTATGGGTAGCCTATTGCTGTTTTAAGCAGTGCTGTTTGGTGTCTATTTCCTGTGGTCTTCAGTGGTTAGTTAAGTTCAACTTTAGAAGCAGTAGTCCATTCAGAGTATCCTGGTAAACTGTATGGGGACTTAATATTGTTGTCAGTAGTTGGAAGTTGCTATCCGACATCAGCAGCTAGTGGGGGCTCAGAATAACGAACTGCTACTTCTTAAGCTATAACTCAAGTAATGCTCAACAACCGAGCGAGTGTGCGTGCATCATGCGCTTGTGCTACCTCCTCAGCTGCAGAGCATGACTAGATGGCTCACATTGGGAGTTGGTCCAAGAGAATGACAAACAACTGAGCAGCTTTTCTCAATGAAGTAACCACTCATTTTCTCACTTGATTTTGTTGATCAGAATCACAGACAGTGATAATCGGCACTCAGTGGCCAAGATTACTGTAATGAAATGGCAATGTGAGCTGCAATGTGTTTTGCTCCTGGACTGTCAGACCAGTAGGGATGTGTACTTTTGTGGTTCTCTAAGAACTCGACTACATGGCATTATCATTAGTATTCTCAAGATGATTTACCCTGAATAAGGATCAGAAACTACCTGTATGTTTTGAATTTGATTCTTCTAAGGGCACACTTGATCACACTCTCATGAGGGTTTTGCTTGGAATGTTGAATAACCACACTCTGAACTATCTAGTACTCTGACTCTCACAGTAGGTCTGATCTGTAGATGCCATTTTCTCAGGGTTGTTTTTACTCGTGGCATATCCATCATATACACAAAAAGGGGAGAGAAGCACATGCAAGCCATGGCATCTGCCCCTTACAGTATTATGAATATGGTTTAAGCTCATACTGTATGTCTGTGTGTGATTTTATATAGTGTAATTTTCTGGTGTAAATCAATTCCTGGTGTAAATAAGATCCTTCTTCTCTACTCGCACAGGGAAGATGCATGTGTCCCTGGCAGAAGCCCTCGAGGTTCGAGGAGGTCCGCTCCAGGAGGAGGAGGTTTGGGCAGTACTCAGCCAGAGTGCCGAGAGCCTTCAAGAACTCTTTCACAAAGGTATGAATATATGGAATCAATTCTGTAAAGCTGCTACTTGGAAAAAGCCTGTGCGTGTGTGCACACACATACACACATAGTACAAATAAGTTTATTTTTCTTAGCCCTCTTTTTCACACACGTACTTCTTTGGAATCTTCTTCTCTCTGACTCTGTCCCCATTGTTATTGTGAAATGAAGTGACTGGACAAGAATCTTCCACAGCAGCAGCCACATCCCTAAGGTCACCAGAACCAGCCACGGTTACCTAGCAATTTGCATCCCTTATTTGGCCATGTGCTTTATATAGCGCGCCGAAATGATTCAGTGTCATAATGAAGCTATAATAAAAACCCCACAACTCCAACTTTGGTGTATCTTGGATTTATATTTTCTCAGTTGAATTTATAGTAAACTTTTTACCTTTCAATTTTTTCTTCTCTAGGAGTCATGAAGCCAATTTTAAACACATTCTGTAAATTTTCCTAAATGTAATTCAGAGATGCACCTGATCACCTGACTCAGTAATTACAAAGTGTAAATGAAAGTCATTCATCAACCTTTAGATTGAGTGAATGACAATTCCTGGAAGCCAGCCAACTCAGGTGATAATCTTATGGGAGTTCTTTGGCACCAACAAGGATTCATTAAAAAAACAAATCCAGCCTCTACGTTTACATTGTTTTTGTTCTTTCTGGCATGAGCAGTTTTTCTAAGAAATGTACCATTTCCCCTCCTGTATCATGTGTGGGGAATGGGACCATATTAGATTTGTAGATTGTATTATGCTATCCTGGGGAGTATTAATCCTTTCTTTTGTGTGACATTAATCAGAGCAGATGTTGAGATGTACAAAAGTACACCACAGCTATGCCGCCTCACAGCCCACACAAGTTACTTCATTACTATAATGTGCAGCGGAAATATTTGACTCTTGCATGCTAAATGATGTGAGAATTTTCAGTGGCGTGGTTATTATAGCTTTGGAGCTGTTTTGTTTTAAGGATACTCCCTGAGCCATTTGCTGTTTTTTTTTTTTTTTTTGTTTTTTTTAAATGGATTTCAGTGATTGCAGTATTTCGTTCCTTTTAAATCCAAATTTTGAAACCAGTCCAAAGTGTAGGCCTTCACAATTAGGTTACACACATTACAGTGATTTGTTCAGTGAATCTTTTTGTAGCACCCAGACGCAATGTTCTTCTGCAGTAAACTCCAGTATTGAGCTCTGTCTTTGATATGTACCCTCAGCTGCTCTTGCAGATAGCCCAGTGTCCACATTGTATCCCCAGATAACAGATAGCTATAGTGGATGTGGCTCTGGAGTTAACATATTAGTCTCAAGACAATAAATTCTTTATGGTCCACAGGCTGATGGGATTCTCATGGAAGTGGTTCAAAAGGCCAAACCCCTCTATCTTTTTTCTAATCTGTGGATAGCAGCCTCCTCAACTGCTGAATAGGCATCTCTTCTCAGAACCTTGATGACTTCATCAGGTTTGCATGCACACATTTGTGCATGCGTTTATGAACGTACACACTGGAGCCTTCACACATGCATGCAGGTACACAGTGGTAAGTCAATGGGATCTGTGACTGGTTATTATTCCTTTTGAGCTTTTCTCATACAACAGAGGTTTCCACTATCTACCATGTCTCTCTTTCTCTTTCTTTGACTGACCACTGGTCTACTGAGAGCTCTGTTGTTTCTTCTGGTATTCCTGGGAATCCCATTTTAAAAATCATGTTGTGTTGCAGTACAATCTCAACCAGCACTTTCCTCTAAAATGTATGCAGACACACGTGTGGAGGGTAGCTTGGAGCAATGCACATACAATGTGCTGTGCACATAAAGTATGCACATACAAGAAGTACCAGATAATAATCAGCAAAAAATAAAAATCAAGTTAAGGATGTATGTAAGTGCAGGAGTCCATTGATAGTGCTAGAGTGCAGACTGTTTGCAGTGTGTTTTCTTTCTCTTCTATGGGGGGATATGCAAGAGAGAGATAAAAAATGCTCCTAAGTTGCAGTCAGTGGCATTTGAGTCACAGTGGTTAAAAGGTTGACCATAGACTTTTCTTTCATGTGCCTTTTTGTTAGTATTGCACGAGACAAGTACATGAGTATCACACGAGAGAAACTAGAGTATGTTTTACTTTTTTTGTTTAATTTTTTACTGCTTTTTGTTCATTTTCAGACAAATCACCAATCAGAAATGAACACTCTGGCTGCCATTCAGAATGAAGCCCACACAGCAGGGACTTAATAACAAAACTAAATATGTCAGTAATCAGACCGCTGACTTATCTTTGGTATTAGCTGCCTCTCTGGCAGCTGCATGCGCAGGGTAGAAATATAGTCATTTCTATGATTCAGATTTGCAACTTCTTTTCAGATGTAAGATATCTGGAGGTACAGTATGACTAGCAAACCTAGCAGTATTTTGAAGAAAAGCCCTATACGTCTGTGCAATAATTGGCCCAAACCTAAAACGAGTTGCAGTTATGATTTCTGGATATCCATTTAAAGTATTATAATAATTAAAATTTCAGTAAATTCCTCTTTTATTCAGTTGATATTGTTATGATTTCCAAATGACAACACGTCTTTCTGCCTATAGCCTATCTGCACACATTAACCTTGACATTGTATTTGACAGCTCTCTGTCAGTGTGGAGGAGACTGAGGAATGAAAACCAACAAGTTAGATAGCTCTTAAGAAGGTTTTCTAACATAGCTAGTGATTCACTTAGTTAAATAGTTAAATAATTAAAGTCCTTGTACAGTTAAGGTAAACTGTGTTTCTTGGAATTCTGTTTTTGATTGTCATAGGAATGTGACAATGTCCTTGGTTCTGTTCAGTCTGCAATTTCATTGTATTTCTTCACACAATATCTTGTATTCAACATTACATGAAAATCCCAACAGTTAATGGTTTTCCTTAGCAACATTGTATTCCCTAACCCTCAAAACGTAGGCAAGGACACATATTTTCCATCCTACCATGGTCAGTTCAGTAGAGGTGGCAGTTTCAGTTTCTGAAAATGTTCAGGGCATTGTACTGTATCGCAGTTTTGGTGCTTTTATGCAAGTCTGAACGATTCCTGTAAGTTTCACCTGGTTGATTTATGCATGTGGAAGACCATGCATGTAACCTAAGTCAGCCACCTCTGAATTGTAGCAGCTACAAATAAACTTTTATACTTTTATCTGGATTTACTTTTTACATAACTTTTAACTTCTATAATACCTATTGATGGTTTCAAAATTCATTAGTTTAAGGATTGATAAATAAAGCAATTGCTGTTGACAAATGAATGGCGGCCTCAGTTCGACTAAGAGGTAATCAGCCAACTCTCCTCTTGCCTTGATTTTGGTAGAGGGATGTTTTGGCCTCCTGTCATGGAGCCCACAAGGTCATGAGCCTTGATAACTTTTTTTTTTGCTTTGTAGATAAAAGCACCACATGCAGCGTTCTTATAGGCCTAAATTTCTCCCTTCATCTTTTCTCCAACTCACTCACACACAGTGAATGACAAAGGAAAGAGACATTGTACTTGAGTTTCCTCTCCAATCTGCCCCAGTAGTTATCTTGTGTCTCTACTATTTAATTGGCCATCCTCTCTCCGCTGGGGGCTGCATGTGTGAAATGCAACATGTTTGGCATGTGTCTGAAGGCTGCCACTGCCTCTGACTGGATCCACTGCAGACAACCCTGACATGCATTAAGGATTCCTTCTTATCAGAACGGCCTATAAATATGCCTTTTATGCTGAGTTCACTCACATAGGATTGTGCCCAGTTGTTCTTGTATTTCAGTAATTAGCTAAAACTTTAAAACTCAAAGGTCTGATATTCAGACCGTCATCCAAGGCTGAATATTGTTTGTTTGTTTTTGTACAGCGCTGCTCAATAATGTTGACATGGTATTGTGCTGCAGTCATTGTGCATGCCAGCCAATATCCTTCCTGGTGTGGTTGTATAGCCATACTGAATTAACTGTGGTCTCTCATGTGCATGGTTTTGGAATGCTGAGTGAAGCTAAAATGTGAAACGCAGATGTCAGAACCATTTATTATACAGTTGTTGAACTATGTAAACAAATGTGTTGCCTACCAACAGAGTGGATTAATAATGGCAAACATCTACTCTTAAGTTTGTTCAAATGGTCCTCTTGGTCAGCTATTGTCAGAAATGGAGAAGTGTACTTTTTTAGTAGGGTAACTAATGGTTTAAGTAGATTTTTGAAGCATTAAAACAATTCTAGGCATTGTCTTTATTATTAGACATATTACTGGGAGACAGTAAAAGTAAATGTTACATACTGTCTCCCATATGCATGGAGGGGGCCAATATACAACCGACTCAGCCAGCCCTGATATGACTTTCTAGGCATCCATGTGTGGATGACACTCTGTGGATACCACATTATGGCACGATTAGACTGTCCAAACACTAAACCACCAGTACGGTTGTATTCCATGTGTAAATAGTAGCGGTTAGCTACTGTGTTTGTATAAGAATGATTTGTTTGAATAAGTAATGTGCTGAGTATTTCAGATTTGGTAGAGGAATTCCTGTTCATGGTTCCTGCTACGGTCTATTCAGGGTCGTATAGAACCCAACCCGTCTTCCAAACTGCCTGTATGTCTCTCTGCCTGCCTTTCTACCATGCCCGTCTACCACTCTACCTCTGCCTGCCTGCCTCTCTAATTGTAGGTTTGGTCTGGGATTTGATGCATAGTACACAGTACAGTTTGTTAGCATCTATTTTCGGAGGACAACTTCTTGGTCTAGCGCTTGAGTCTGAGTCCCTGCCCCTGATGGCTCAGATAGCAGCTAATCAGATGAGCATGTCTGGGACTAACAGGCGAACTGTAATGTTCTGGGATGTAGAAATGGAAGTTGTAGAGTCTACGTACCCATTGAAGTCAATAGGTAATCAAGGGATGGGATAGGTAATCAAGGGATGGCCCTGGCAGTGTGGACATTTCAGCCCCAACTTACAGTGTTTGGATTCTGCTTTTAACTACAGTTCATTGAAACGTCTAACATCAAAGAGTGACCCATTCACTTATGCTCTGGACAAGCAATAACTGTGAGGTGACACATTCTAGGTTTTCTGTGGGATCTAGTAACCCAGTCTCTTTTTCGGTGAGATCGCCTCCAAATGGTCACATGAGCTTTAAACAGGAAACATTTATTTACTTAGTGAATTCCAGCTTTTGAAAACAGATATTTGGTGCCTCAAATCCCCTTTCTCTGTTCCTCTCTCTGTCCCTCTTAGAGTTAAATATCAGTCAAAGAACGGAATTTTGCAGCGCTGCTCAAACATTCCTTTGTATATTTTTAAAGCGTTCTCTAACCATACCACTGACTGTGGCTTCGTACGAAAAGAGAATTAAGTTGTGTAGCCATTCCTTTCTGCTTCCATGCCTCTTCAACAATTATTTTCTTGGATGGCTAAGAAAGCAACATGTGTTTTTTGTTTACTTCAATCATCTTAAATTTTCATCAAAGCCAAAACCGTAGCAAGATGTGATGTGATAAGTCTACAGTTGCTGTATTCATGCTGTGTTTGTTTGATCTTACCATTGCTTACCTCTCACTCTGTGACCAGGCTTAGTATCCTATTCATCTAGAAAATCTTCCACACTGACTACACCTTATGCGACTCATCCATTTCTGTAGTAACAAAGACAACGGCTAGGAATTTGTCTATAAACAATGGCAGACCAATAAGTTTACTATGCCATTACATAATATTACGGTTGTATGTAAGTGGAAGTGTGTGCTGTGTGTCTCTGAAGTCAATATGCAGTGGTCATTGTCTGTGCAGTACTTCAGTGATGGAATTTTTCATTTTCATTCAAGTGTGTCATGTATTTTTATACAATACTGCCATTTGTTTTTAGTAGTGATTACTATCTTCTGGCCTCTTTTCCTGTTTTGATCCTGAGCCAGCACTTAAATTGTGTATTTGCCTCTCCCCTCTCCAGACCCCTCGGCCATGGGCTTCATCATCTCCCCCTGGTCCCTCCTGCTCATGCCGTCTGGCAACATCTCATTCACAGATGAGAACGTCACCCAGCAGGACTTGAGAGCCTTCACAGCTCCAGAGGTCCTTGAGGGACTCACCTTAGCCTCCATCTCTGACATAGAGAAGGTATATAGCTTAGATACCACATGTGGTGCAGGGACCTCATACAAACTGTGTAAAGTAAATCTCCAAATGCTTCACCATCAAGAAATCTATAACCTCATCCCATCTCTGCTGTTAAAGCTTGTGCATACTTTTTCCAGCAAAATCCTGGTTAACATGTATTGAACTGCAAATTCATCTTTCAAACACAAACACATCATCTCCTAGAATGCACAATTTCCTTTACCCATGTCCAGATCCACACCGCCTGGATTCCGCACTTTCATATGCCGCTTTTAATAGTAGGGCTAAACGCTTGTATGATTGGATTCTCTGGCATGGCTTCCTCAACCTCAACAAAATTTTGTGCTGAGTCAATTTTCCAGCCCTGGCCCTGTGTCCCTAGCTGAGTTGTTTTAGTGTACAAAATATTGTCTAATCTTACTCATTATCAGAGATTGTGGGTAAATGTACGTCAGCTGTGACTGCCTCAGATATCCTTTCTCTGCGTTAGGATTTGGGATGGTATAGTTACATTTTTCAGGGTGGCTTTTAAATTGCCGTATTTTCTGAAAATGTGAGTGCACCTTTAAATTTGTGGTGAGCTCTGTTCCTGAAAGACCTTGAAGGCCATGTTGCATTCTTTGGCAATCCCTGAATTATTCTTTCCTCTACCAAGCCCAACGTTCAGGGGAAGTGATTTCTCAGAATAGCAGAATAGTAAGGAAAGGAAAATGGAAAATGTTTTTGGATTTGGGCAGAAAGCCTCTGTCTTTTTCCTTTCCAAATAACTCTGAATTTAACTTTTATTACACTCCAGCAGTTATTGAGCTGCAGTCTGTCTCTCTCTCAGAGGGTGTTTCAAATGAGACATAACTTACCACATAAGCTACTGTGTATTGAGAACAGAACAAAGGGTCAGGATGGGGTTGCATTAGTCAGAGCGTCTTATTTTTCTGAACAGAACTGGTCATGCTAGAGATAATGAGAAATGACTTGTTTTAACTTCCATATCTGGTTGATCTGAATGAAACAAAACCTTTGCACACCTCTTCTGTTCATCTGCCCACTGTTGCTTTTCTTTTGTTTTTTCAGTAAAAGGTTTGTATTAATTCATCATATTGACAGTTTTCTAATGAAATGATGTAACGCTGCTTATGTAACCTCTCTGACAGCCTAACCGGTGTTCGTTTTTCACAGATGCACATGTACTCTCTGGGGATGACGCTGTTCTGGGGAGCAGACTATGAGATCCCTCAAAGCCAGGTAAATCACTATCACAGATAATTATTCCCAAATGGATTGGGTGTGTGTGTTGGGTTTGTATTGATCTTGTCCATACTGTTTATAATGGAGAAAGCCAAATATGTAAAAAGTCTACATTATTAATATCATGACAGGTGAATACAAATACAAAAGAGCCATTTAGCATTTGGTTCTCCAATCCAAAAATATGTATTTGATAGGAATTGGTAGGTGATGAATTTGTAGCATGCTGGCAGGGTTTAGCCCCACCTCTTCATCTGTATCTGTATGCAACAAAAGTCAGTATGTCACCCACAGATTTATAAACATGGGACAAAGTTGCCAGCTGTGACCAGTGTCCAATTTTTATTTACATTTTGTCTAGTGACAGCTGCACTTGTGTTGCATATACTTCTCCAGTCACTGCTTATATATCAAATGCTGCATATCAACATAGCAATGCCGACTAAAACGCTTTGTGTGCTATGCAGCCTATGAAATTAGGGGAGCACCTGAACAGCCTGCTTCTCAACATGTGTGATGACATCACATTGAGTCGAATGTCGGTGCGCACCGTGCTGGATATCTGCAGCAAACACATCAGAAACTCCAGTTGTGATCCCCCCTTCTCCTATATCAGAAAACTGGTCCGTTTGGTGCTGGGCAGCCTTTCCCAGGTACACATGTACATGTGCATGGAAACACACAGATTCACACACACATCAGTGACACATCATCATTGAATAGTTCATAGTTCACACAGTTGAATAGACTCATGTGGTATCATTGTGCTGTTATGACTTTTACATTTAGTGTGGATTAGTTAGTTTGTATGGATTATAAAATATTGTCTTTAAACTCTTTGCATACAATGTGTCAAAATTTATATTGGAAGCTAGTGATCTAAATCAAATGGTCATAGTTAATTTATGTACATCCAATACAACATTCCTGTTGTTTTTCTGTGTAATTCTATTCTCAGTTAATACTTGTCAGAAAGCTCCTGCCTCTGATTTTCTTTACTGTTACTTCACCCATTCTAGGTTTTCTGTACCACACTGCCTAGCATTATTCCAGCTAAGTGCTCCCAGTGTAGGTTAATAGACCATTATCTGCTCTGTCAAAGCACAATAGACTGGTTGAATGGCAGAATAGAGAATGTGGCTCATGTCTATATGAAGTGATCTTATGATGGATCACAGCTTAGACAACAAGTGATAGATTTAGCGTCCCTTCTAGCGAGAAAGAATGACACACTAACCTCAGCCTTCTGCTTTCGGTACCCTCCCATTTTCTTACTCTTTCTCACGCACTCCCACACTTTCCCTCTTTTTCTCAGCTGGATGGTCTGCTGACTGATAGGGAGTCTCTTCCGGAGCGGAGTAAGGAGATACGGGAGAGGCTGCGGGGCAAAGGTCTCCCATCAGGTAACACAACCTGCACACACTGACCCACCTCACAGAACAACTGGGGCTGTATATGTTGTGTATATGAGTACCCATTCCATTAAGGGACCTTGTCGTTGGTGTAGAAACAGTCCTTTTATATACACAGTGATTTAGATTTCTAGGCTATTATCAGCTGCCAATGGTTCACTGTGTTAAAATTGATCCAATCAATAGAAATCAGCTAACACCTATAGTTGTGATTGCATGCTCCCTAGTTGCAGTGTGATTTATGTAACTATATGAGTTATGCCTCAGTCATTCTTTGGATCCTCCAAAGAATGCTGCTCTGGTTTTGCTGGGGAATGTAGTAAATCTGAGGCCTGACTAGAAATCCCCCCTTTCTACCTGCATACTACAGAGGTTTGCAGAGCAATCTTAAATCTGTCACTTTTGAAAAAGAGCCGGATGCCCCTAGGAAACACTGTGGGATATGAGTAGTAAAGTAGTAAGAAGTCATTACCTCTCGCTTGTGTCAACAAGTTAGATGTGTAGCTCTTGCCCTGTGCAATGGATGCACTATGTGTATCATTTAGCATATTGCCTGTTAAAACAACCACTTGAGCAGCAATATCAGGGCCAATCTTTCAGATCTTCATTAGAGTTGCATAGAGTCAGGAAGCAGGACTATTTGTTATGAGTTGACATACTTCGTTCCTAGATTAGTACAGTACTTACAGTACAGATAATGCTGAATAGAGACAAAGGAGAGTGCTTGACATGGAGAGGTCTGAGGCTGTGAGGGGCTGACAGTATGTGGCTATACATACTGTTTATGTACAGTACTGTGCAAAAGTCTTAGGCTGTATTTTTTATATAAATTTGGTCTCAGATGTTCATTATTTGTTTTCTGCATTATTGTTTTATATTTCTGCTCTCTATAGTAAATGCTTTGATTTTTAGAAACTTTTCATTATTTTTGAAAACATCTTCGCTTTACAGATTTTTTTTTTTACATGTGCCTGAGAGTTTTGCATAGTACTGTTTATGAAATTATGTAAGATTTAGATTTTCATTAAGATAAGCCTCTCTAGTTGTTAGGCCGTCCTTCACTCAGGAAGAAAGTCAGGCTTGACATCTCCTGCCAGCTCTAAGGGAGGAGAAAAATGGGGGAAAAATACTCTGGACAGTCTGAGTTTGAAAAAAAGAGAACTGAAAGTAGACAAGAAGCACCACACTGAAACCCAGAATGGGATTTAATTTAGGAAAATATGACCAAATCTTCCCAGTGGTTTTGAGAGAACTCCGGCATTTCTCCAGGCCATGGAGAGGAGAGCAGAGCACAAACATGGCTGTCGTCCTGATTATGTAAGCACGGCATGGCATTGATTACAGATGCATATTTTGGAGTCACCAGTGAAACTGCTGGTCTGCTGTTTGTATCAGTGCTTTGTTTCCCTGGTTGAGCACCAGCCAGCCCTAGGGAAAGTACATGTAAAGAGTATTACTCAGTTCTTAAGCATCTTTCTTCCCAAGGAGTGGCCCCTCCTGTATTTCAGTGGCTCCAAGTTGTAATTGTTGCTGGGAGAATTCAGCCATTGTCTCTTTTTTTATATTGGGTGTTTTGTTATGTCGCTGTCTCTACATTGCTGTAGTCCATAAGACAACAACACTGTACCACTAGTGGTTGAAAAACTTGCAACAATTGGTTCATGTTTGAAAAATAAAAGTGGTCCTCCAAAAAAAATGACCTAGTTTTTTCACTTTTTGCTCAATCTAGTCCTTGTGTGCTTCCCTTGAGTTCTGGAAAACTGTCTGTCTTTGATGTGTTTCCCTGTAAAGACCAAGCATATGCTTTGTAGATTAAACCACCACATGCAGTGTTTTTATAGGACTTAACAACCCTCTTTTCTCCCATTCTTGCTTTCTCACTCGTGCTCACTTGCGTGCACACGCTCCTGCTCTCTCTAAAACAAGCGTTCTCGCTGTCAAAATGTAGTCTGGAAAAGCAAAGTTTAAATTTATGGACAGTCAAAAAAGCAACATTCTTCTGTCAGTTTCACATGTAGAAATAGGGATGGAGAGGCTGGACTCTTATGGTAGAAATTAATATCAGTCTGTTATTGTGGTACTTTTTAACTTTATTCTTGTAAATTGTGGGGAAATGTAGCTAGTGAACAAATGATACTATCTTCAGCAATGGCAATTACTCCTCTTCAAGGTCAAGAGCAAGAGCTGAATTTGTTTTCCTTGTGCTATGGTTGGTTTACTTTACAAATTGATTTGATTCATTCACCGTCAATGGCTGATTGTTAAGCTACTCTCAGTTTCCATCCCTGGTTTTCAGACTTACTCTGGGTAGATCAGGACACTGAGCACAAGCATTCTTTAGCCAGGAGTGGTGGTGGTGCACCAAGATCATTAGACATTAGGTAAGCAGTATCTGGGTCATCGTAATGCATTTATCATGTCTGCTATCATGAATGATTGAGCTGACAATCACTGACGAGGACATATTCCCCCCTGGAATCCAGTTACTGTAGGTGTTCTCAGCATAAAGACTTTCTGTGGAAAAGCCCTCAGAGGCCTTCCTCCTCTGCTGTTGGGGTCAAAGCCTGGGTAGCAAGGCAAAAGAGGGGAAGCCTATAAATTGTGAACAACAGTGGTAGAATTGCCATGTCCAATAGCCATGTCATCCTGATGTTGCTAGCAGAACTAAAAGGCAGTTTGGAGAGGCACTTAGGCATAAAAAGGGACTCATTGTGCTCTACTTATTCAGCTCAATTAAAATCCTAGTTGCCCCGTTCTAGGTGCTCAACCATAAACACCAGTTCTAGTCTCTCTATCAAGTATAGTGTGTATAATGATATGATCTATTGGTTCTGTGCCATTTCTGTGGCAAATGGATAATGTGATAATGTGAAATGGATACGCTAAGAAATGTAATCTGTGTGTCTGTGTGCCACTGCAGCAGGATGTTTGCCAGTGTTCAGGATGGCCTGATTAACATTTGGTCTGTTACTCTATCACTGATAGCTCTTTCTTAGAGAGTTTCTTAGAAACTCTTTCTTAGAAATCTGGCAATGTGAACCTCTGCTCATGATTTAAAATGTTATGTTCTGTCCCGTTCTCAGGGAGAAGTGCTGCCCCCAGGGTTCTCGAGCGCTACCGGGCCCGGACTCAGGAGCAGGCATCTCTTAACCGGGGCCTAAGCCGCTCCATGGGCTCCCTGCCCACCCAGGACCTCATGAAGGGGGATGAGGGGGCAGCCCAACAGTACTCCCTGTCTGACTACCACCCTGGCGCTGAATCACCCACAGACCTCTACCCCAAACTACACACACTCCAGCACCAGCACTCCCATCCCCATCTGCACCCCCTTCATCCCCAGCAAAGGGGCCGGCCTGTGGAACTGGACCAGAGGTCTTTACCGTACCACAGTGGAGACCAGGACCCGGGTCAGACCAGGAAGACTTGGGCTTCATCTGTGGACTTAGCCTACATTGACCCAGATGCTCTTCGTTTTGGGGCCTTGGAGGATGCACGGAGAGGCAGCTCTGCCCTCAGTACCCACTCCATCGGCAGGCATAAATCACCCTTGCAGGCATCCAGGGATAGGGATTCTCATTACCCTGAGTTTGGTGGGCTGAAGAGCAGGAAGCCCCATCACCACTCAGCCCTGTCTGTAGGCTCTGCCCTCACCAGCGCCTATGACAGGATCAAGGAGAGACAGAGGAAGCTTCAGGTGCTAAGGCATGCAATGGATGGTGAGTAAGTTCTCTTACCATAGACTCTAGTATATGAACACTCATCAAACTGGCAATTAGTTGGCTCTCAGTTCCAAGGCAAGTCTCTCCTAGATATTTCTCTGACGTGCTTACATATCAAATTCAGACTGAGCATTGTGTTTCTAAGTTTTGATCTGTGTCATTTACGTTGAATGTAAGATCTTTATGTCAGAGAAGCTTCCTGTGAAATTAATACAGCACTTCTCATGCATAAAGTCTCTACGTGAATCAAGATGGAATAAGGTTTTGCCTACTAGAACTCTGACTACCTGTTGTGCATATGAAAGATTGCCCCCTGACGATTCTCACTAGGATTTCAGTGTAAACCTGAGTCTGCCACTGAGACAATGAAATCTGCCATAAAATCTGCACTTAGACTCAAACCTTTTCATCTAGACATAATGGAAATGTCAAAGTCAGTTTTATGTTGACTTTATCAGGCATTAGACGTGGGTAAAGCAGGGGGGTAAAGCAGCCGGAAAGGAAACACTCCAGGGAGCCATCAACTGGGTTGATGTGAGAGGTGAAAATGTGAGACCAATGGGATGGGCTGACGTGAGCAGACAGACACCCTGGCTAGTTACAGGCTGTGTGTCCATATGTAACTACTATGTGGGATGGGAGCTGGGTGCTGGCTTGAATGAAGTATCATTGGTGGTGGCTGGGCAGCAGTGTTTAGACAGAATGTATGAGTCACTGGTACAGAGGTTTCCAAATGGCTGATTCTAATTACAGGCCAGCTTAATTCTAGCCTGCTGCTAACTGTCACATACTGTATGGCCAAGTCCCTCTCTCTTTTTCTCTCACTCATGGGTATAGACACACATAAACACACATACATACATACATAGAGAGTATAGTTCATAACCATACCAGACCATGCTTAGACCGAACACACACAACACAATAGTTTAACACCTCAGCAGTCAGCCCTAAGAGCTTTAAACTACTCTGGGGAGCTTATTGAATTCTCTGTAAAGTCTTCTTAGGCGGACTAGTTATATGCAATGGGTCATGTGGCAAATTCATACGTGTCTGCAGGCCATCTGGGGACGATAGAAGAGCATGAACGATGAATGGCTTCATATAACAAACTCCTGTCTTCTACCTCATCATCTTCCCTTTCCTCCGCCCGCTCTTCGTCTATACTTCCCACTCTCCAACTCCTCCTAACTGTAGCCACCCTGCTTTTCTGGCAGCTATTTTTAATGCTGACCGAGCCACCAACGAATGGCATTCTTTTCCTCGACTGTGGCTTTTTATCCCCAGCAATGGCTGCCTTCTTTCCCTCCCTCCGTTTTCCCCTTTACTGATTATAATCAGAGGCACTTTGCTTCTTTTATGTAATATGGGGGTGTGAAGAGAGAGGAGAGCTGAGCTGCTGTAGCAGTGGATGAGAACAGGTGTTGGATGTTGGATGTTGGATGTTGGGTGTGTGTGTGTGTGTGTGTGTGTGTGTGTGTGTGTGTGGAAGAGATTGAGAGTGTGTTTCCAAAGCAAGAGCATCTTTGTGTATTTATGGTGTGTCTGTGGACCCACTTGACCACTTATAGCTTCCAACTGATAAGAAAATAATTATTGGTATTAGAAACCATGCTGACGCAAAGGAATGTTCACTTCCATTAAAACTGACTATGATGGTTGAATCAAAATATTTTTGCATTCCAACCCAGAGCTATTCTGCTACAGTATGAATGGGGCCTAATTGAGCACAGACCATTTACAGAGCCTCATAGATGTGTTACTTGGCAGAAATCGCCTTTCTTTTCCATCTTTCTCTTTCTCTACTTTTTCTGTTCTTTTCTGCAGGAAAAAGCTGGCGCAGCAGTAGTCAATGCTCTCAGGTTTCATCCAGTT
>OOFE01027952.1:0-11376 GCA_900323365.1 Monocentris japonica
GAATGAACTGCCCACTGATGTCAGGACAGCAGAATCTCTGCCCATCTTTCGCCGCAGGCTGAAAACCCACCTCTTCAAGAAACACTACCCTGACCCTTCCTCTTAGCACCTGCTTATTTGTTTCACTTACTTGTCTTAGCACTAGCTTATATGCTTCACTTATTTGTCTTTGCTCTTGTTCATTTGCTTCACTTATTTGTCATTTGTTTAAATAAAAAGTAGGTAGCTAACTTATTGCACTTTTACCTTAGCACTGGTTATGCTCTTAGATGCTTGTTTAGGAAGGAAATGCACTTACAATTTCTGGTGACTAGTAGTTTTTTGCCTACCTATGTTGAATGCACTCATTGTAAGTCGCTTTGGATAAAAGCGTCTGCTGAATGCCTGTAATGTAATGTAATGTAATGTAATGTAATTAGGTTTAGGGGGGCAATTACTTTTTCACATGGGTGATATAGGTTTTGAATAACTCTTTACCTTCAATCAATAAAATGATCATTTAAAAGCTGCATTTTGTGTTTACTCACATTGTCTTTGTGTTATATTAAAATTAGTTGGATGATCTGAAACATTTAAATGTGACAAATAAGCAAAGAAATAAGTTTGTTTCGTTTGTTCAACACAAAAATAATAAACCAAACAAAGGAAGTAAAGTGAGTTTGTTCATACAAGAGAATCATGGAATAGTTTGACCTCTGCCGTTCTTGTCATAAAACAGCCTGCCTTTGTGCCGTAAAGCAATCCAGCAGATTTCCCACCAAATCTGATCAGGTGGCAGACAATGTAAAATGCGGTGCAGGTGCAGAGGCGTGCAGAGGCTGGTAGAGGCTGGTAGAGGCTGGCGATCTTCTTGGCGATGGTCTCATTTGTTCGCAATTATACTAATGTCCCAAAATTAATGTGGTAATGATTTACTGAAATGGGACACATAGCACCTTTAAAGTTGACTCCAATGGGCTTATTTCTTTCAAGGCACTCACTATACAGTGCATAGACTTCTATGTGGTTGTATATGGAGGTGAATGATGAATGAGTATGTGCAGAGGCTGATCTGAGGCCTGACCCTCATTCCTCCCTCATCCCTTCCTTCTCCTATGAACCTAACCCCTAACCTATCCCCTTGCTTCATCTTATCCCCACCCCTGCAATAAAATACCTATTGCCTACCAAAAGTTTATTTTTAGTATCTCACACACACACACATACACACACACATTTCCCCTCCAATTTGAAGTCGTTCACACCTTTGAGAAAGAAGAAGAACTGGTTGATGAAATGCATCATCTGATTATGGCTGCTTAATAATTAATTTTGTTTCCGCGGCGATGCTCTGCGGTTCCATGAAAGACAGAAACACTCTGTTCCCGCGACAGCATCACAGCACATCTTCTACGCGTCCCATCCACTGTAGTAGTGGACATCGAGTCACTGAGCAGTGACTTAATGCGCCAATACTTCCTGTCAACTCGCTGAGCTATTATTGTTGGAATGGATTAATTAATTGTCAGGAAGGATTGTTTCATCTCCAATGCACGACCCAATTCAGAGGCTTTCAAATAGAAAAACTCCCCTCTTGACTCTGAGAATATGGAAGTGCCTGTCTTAAGTCCTTGGTAATAAGAAACAATTCTATTGATATCTTGTTAACAAAGGGAATTTAAGTTTAAAAGGAGGCAGCACAGGTGAATAGCATAAAAAAATCCTAAAAGTTGATATTTTATATGTTGAAGAGGCACACAAACACTGGTTTACTTTAATGTATTGTGGCAACGCAGATGTAAGAGGCGAAGGGTTCCCAATAAAATAGGAGTCACACAAGCCAGGTTGCAGAAAAATTTAAAAAATCTTTTCACAACTCATGCAGGGGAAAAGAATGGGGAAGGGAGGAAACGGTTCTTCTCGGATCTGGGGTACTTTACTCAGGATGCAGAGCTTTGAGGATCAAGCGGCTCCTCCCACCGCCTGCAGGGACAAAAATTAAATAGGGAGGCGTGAACAGTGAGCCCTTGAATGAGTCTCCCTAGGTTTGGTTGTTACCCCCTTAGCAGTGATGGCACTTCCCAGATGATGTTTAGCCCAGCCTGCAAGATGCCTCCAAACCTACCACCAAGGAGATAGTGGACCGTGCCCACAATTTACCATAACTGGCTTCCAACACCCCCCCCCAATTAGCCTCTGGTTTGCATATAAATGTCCAGTTTGTTTAGTTTCGAGAAGAAATGGCGAAAGCGTTGGTGAAGAGTGTGAAGAAGTGAAATTTCACTGACTGTGAAGTTGAAGTAGTTGGTTGGTTGGAGAAATTGAGTGGAGATGAGTTGAGTGGAGGAGGAGAGGGGACCCCAGCTCTCTCTCCTTGGCTTGTATCCTGGGCCAAACTGCCATCAGTAGCTTTGTGCCCGGCAGCTTGGGAGACACAGATCCACTTGCCCAGAGAGATCTTGGTATGTCGCCCAGTTTGCATCTTATTGTAAGGAATTAGGCCATGTAATTGGACTTGCAATAAAGCAGTCATTTGCGCTTTGTTACAATGTACCTTTATTAATAGATTGTGACTATGAGGACCCTGGTGCCTCCAGCAAACAGGTTGAGTTTCGGCTACAGCCGTTACGCACTGCTACAGCCTTTATATAGCAGCATTTTAACCTATTCATTGGTCACATGTGAAGGTGTGGGCTTATTCTTACTCCCTAATATAACGAGCAATTTTGGTGACAAACCTATTTACTCAAGATAGAACGAGATTACGGCTTGTCGAAAAAAGTAAAGGTTATTGCACTTTTGTTTGTGTGTATAATGTATAGTGATACAGATACATACAGGTATATATATATACATACACTCATACATACGTCATAGTCAGGGATGTAGTAGAGTTGCATAATAGAATTTAGCTACCTTTTTAGGATAACATGAGGTAAATTCATAATATACAATATATTAAGTAGTATCAAACTGAAGACAGGGTGTCTTAAAGGAAAAAGGAAGGAAAAAGCGTGTGTGTGTGTGTGTGTGTGTGTGTGTGCATGTGTGTTATGCAGGTATATATCAGTGTGTATTACATTACATTACATTAGATTCAATTTTGCTGCAGCAAATAGTAAAAGGATACAGCAAAGAAGGAAAGGATATAAATAACAATACAGCAAATGGGGGTTATATAAACCTACACAACTGACAATTCAAACGCTCAGATGTATACATGAAGCAGAAATCTGGATTCCAGCATTAACAGGGTGTAAATGGGCAGGATTTGATGTTATAATCCTTTGTGCCATAATTCAGGGTGAGCATTCATACAGAAGCCCAATTCAGATGTCAGAAAGAATGATGCACTAACCCAGACTTGGTGACTATATAGGACATCAGGCTACGCCGTCATAAATCTATAGCCACCTAATCTAGATGCTACAGGGTCCTCCAGAAGGCTACTAAAACTGCATGCGCTACCCTGTGCCTATGCTCAGGCTTTTCCCTGATTCCAAACATTACTCAATAATTCCTGAACTCGCTATTGACAGAGGGCTGATTCTGCTGGCTGATTCAGCCTGCTTAGCAAATCACAAAGTTGTCTCAGTAAACAGTTATACCAAGAGCTGAGAACAGCGTGTCACAACTCACTCCAGCTGCCATGTCTAAACTGTCTCGATCGTAAGATGTTCATATCTTTCAGCATTTCATATCTCCTAGTCAAAAGAGATTTTGGCCCCCAGCTGATATCTACTAGCGACAGATGTCAGCATGCTACAGACAGCTAATGCTAACAAGACAACACATTGACATTCTAAAGAATCGAAACACCAGCAACCAGGCTACTACCACACACCCAGAGCAACCTGCAAACAATGTCAGCTAGCATGCTACAGAAACCCAAAAGCTAAAAAGCTAACAGTAGTGTCAGTAGCAGCAGAACTTGCTGAGACAGAAAGACAATGTGAGATTTTTGTAGAACGAAAAAGAGAGAATTATACAAAATATCATGCATGCAATATAATAATGAGATTAATAGATAACCCTGGGTGGTACATTTGCATAGCCCTTTAATGGCAGCTTGCGTTGATCATTTCACGGCGTTAATGTCTCAACACTAGTCAGATTGGTGACATTCTCCACCATATGTGGTAACTCTGGCTGCTAGAGAGCTTTTATTTGGAAATTAAGCACCAGACATGTGAGACTTGTGAAACAATTGTGGGTAAGGGTGTGAGAGTGAACAGCGACTGAGATTCCTCCCAGATGGGGGTATCTAACAGGTAGGTTAAAATGCTGGGAAGCACATAGGAGATGGAGTGAGAGACAGTTCAGAGTCAGGAGAAAGAGCAAACGGTTCATTCATGCTATCATGTGTTAGTAGGTGGACACTAGATGAAAATGACGGGCTCCCTTGTGTTCCTGGATACTATTTCTGTTTTTCACACAACAATTTCTCATGAAACATTATACAGAACTAAATGCAGGCACATACGATCAATTAAAACCTTATTTACATTTTTAAAACAATTTTTCATTCTGTGCTTTGTATCAACATTGCTGTGGATGATGTAAATTTTACTGCATCTGCCTCAACATGTTTCAAAAAATGCTAATTACCAAAGAAAATCCAATATGGTGGACTTGAGTGGTCCTTGAGGCAAATTTGTTGAGCAAGGATAGATACATATGTGTACCATGTTTGTGTCATGTCAATCTGACTCTTTATAGGAGTTATGGCCTTTCAAAGTTTGAAAGTTAAAGTTAAAGCACCCCCATCTGGCCGATGGGGTCATATTTCATTTGCAAGTCATTATCTATCATTCTGCAAAATTTCATGTCTGTATCATTTACCATCACACAGCAATTTGAGAAACGGCTGAGCAGCGCAAGTGGCCCAAATGGACAAATGTTCCATTTTCAAAACTAAATACTAAGTACGAAGAAGAATAAGAAGGAAAAGAAGAAACCCTAACCCTTAATTAACCAATACAAAAACAATAGGGTTTCAGTTGAACCCATAATAATAAGAAGTGGGAATAGCATGAGTATGCTAGCTTTAAGCTAGCCCATTAACAATAAATAGCGAAACTAGAATAAATAGTGGGAACAACAAAGCCCCCGTGGGTCGGGTCTAAGCCTTGGCATGGCAGCCGACGTCGGTATTGCAGCCTAAAATGCCCTTGCACATGCCCATGCAACCTAAAAAGCATTTTCCCCATTGACAGCCATTAGAAAAGGCACTCCTCTGCTAAGAAGATACCTTTAAAGTTGCACAAACAACTCTTTAAATTCTGAAATTATGAATCATGAAGGTCAATCACTCAGAGCCCTATAAAGTTGAAAAGAATATATAATATAAAAAATAAAAACAAAATAAAGTGTAAAATATATAATATTTCTACAATTTTCATTATATTTTCCAGAATCAGTTATGTCTTTGTATTATTCCTATTACTTGTTGCCTTAGCAAGAGACCCATGCAGATGCTTCAGATCAATGACAGATAATCTAATATTGGGGTTCGAATGAAATGTCCTGGCTTTATGAATATACAGTATAATATAATTTGTTCATAAGATGTCCAACACAAAACTCTCCAAGCAGAGCAGCTCTCAACTCTGAAACTGTGCTTTGCTCAATACACATAGCTGTCTCTCCCCCATCAGACTGGCTGTTCCTCGCCTGCGCCAACACGCTAGTACTACAGTACGTAAAAGACACTAATGCGTTTGCTCCATCAAGCCACACAACACGGGCAACTTGCGTTTCAACTAATGGGTGGCCATTTTTCTATTCATCCTCCAGATCTTCTATAAAACCTCCCTGCAACAACATGAGTGTGCTAGTTTTCAGTTAGCCTACTAATTAAATAGTAGCTAATGATTTTGTGTTATCTAAAGACTAGTTAGTCAGTGATGTAGAGCCTAATAAAACCTAGTAGTGATTGAAGTATTAATTGGCCACATTTTTATATAAATAATGTCTGCTTTGCTACTCTCTATCGCCGATATATATAACACAATATTGATTCAACCTATAGGAGTTTAGCTAAGTTAGGTAAGTAAGTGATTTACGGTTCCAGTTTGTTTGGAATAGATAGAAGAAGAACTTGGTAGTTAGCATGAGGAGCGATAGCCACCATGGCTGAACAGTCAAAGAAAAGAACACCACCAACAGAAACTCAAACTTCACCAACAGAAAATCCAAGGAAAAAGACGTCACAGCACTAGACACATGGTTTGATTGTGTGTTTGATTGACAGCTGATCTCTGCTGAGCACCAAAGATGGAAACAAAATTAAAAACAACAAGCGATTACCCCCTCAATGCATATAAGCATTATATTTTCAAGATGAAAAAAATGACAAAATGGTATGAAAACTGTTCCAACACTGTTGCCGTGGCACAAACCCTTTATAACAACAACCCGCTGTCTGTCAGCCAGAGATGCTGATGTGCACATGTAAGCACAAACACACGCCGCATGTCGATTTGATTGCATAGACAGGAGAGGATGCACAGCAGAGAAAGAGAGGAGAGAGTGGGAGAAACAATGAGCGAGAGAGCATCGGCGATAGCAGAGAGAGAGAGGAATGAAACAGCAAAACAGAATTATTATATATAGTATTGTTATTCTACGTAGTATATATAGTATATTTTCATACCAAATTTACTGTTTAAATTGACATTTTACTGCTTTGGCAATATTGTTTCTGATAAACAGTCGTGATGATAAAGAAACTGAACAGAGGATTGAAGACAGAGAGGAGAGCTACGTGTAGAGAAAGAGTGAAAGACAGCAACAACAAGAGGGAAGAGAGAGGGAGAGAAGAGACAGGGCTATGGAAACAGGTGCAAATCCCAGAAAACCCAGAAGTCATCAATCTTCCATTGAGGTGGAACAAGGCGAGCTGCCCCAGTTGGAGACACACACAGAAACTCCACGCCTCAAATTACCCTCATTCATTTCCATCTATCTCCAGCACTTCCTCCAAGATCACACATGCAATTTGCAAGGAAATATAGATGGGTCATTTTTGGTGGTAATTATTTCCATTTTTTTTGTTTTTGTTTTTTTTTTTTTCAAAAAATGGTGAAAAGACATTAGAGTCGATGCATTCACAAACAGCGGACAGGAGGGGAAATGGGAAAACCCTCAGGCACAGTTCTAAATGGAGTGTGTTTACATGCACACTAATATTTTGGTCTTAACCTGATTAAGGCAATACTTCCACTACTGAAATTGTCATGAATAAACATTAATTGTCAACATAACCATTATCTGATTATCTTAATCTGATTAAGGTCATAATCAGAGTACGCATAACACCATTAACACACCTAGATTTCTGCTCAGTCTTTCCAGGTATTGGGGCATGCAAACAAACGCCTTAGTCAGATTTCCTATGTGTTTTCAAAACTGCATGTGATAAAGGGCCTCTACATACACCGATAAGGATGTTGTATTTCCATACTAATGCATAATGGCATTACCTGCTTTAGGATAAGATTGCAAATAAGAACACTCCTGTTGAGGTATTCTGCAATAACGCAAAAAACCCCAAAAGAAAGCAGAAAAAAAAACTATTTTCACATGTTCACATGCAGACAAGAAAGGAGAGGAAGTGCCGGGAAAGCTGCTTCTTATGTCAGTTCCTTTAGACTTTTAGACCGATCATTAATCTATGTGATCTGGGCTATTAGAGAAATCACGTCATAAACACTTGAAGTGAAATATTGCCAGTCATCTGAATATTACTATGCATGTACATAACGCATGCTGCTTTCAACGTGTCATGTTTCAAAGTAACACAGGGTACATGTCCCAAACTACAAACAGAAATGTGTTGTAAATGACAAATCCCTTTAAAGAGTAGATAACTGTTGAGGCCACTACATTAGAGATGTGAATCAGGCAAAAAGTGTCTGATCAGCATAATATACCGTTGGCCCAATGCTCTGTCCACTCCAATCCACCATGTACTCAATGCGTCTCAATGCGGTATGCGTGTGTGCTTGTTTCCCACTGTAAGTGTGTGTGTGTGTTTCTACCATGTGTCCTCTTGTGTGTCCACAGTAAGTGCAAATGCAAAATGTAAAACTGCAAGTGAGTGAGTGTGTATGTGTTGACGTGTGTTTTCAGCTCCTCGAGGGTTTCATATGGTCTCCTTCCATTGAATTGTTTTAATCTAACATAGGTCACTGACATGAGACTGACATAAGACCAATGACCCACCAAGGGATTTTGTCAGAAAAGAAGTTTTTGACCTTGACAGAAAAAAATTATAAGTTGAGTGTGTTGCATTAAGGCTACATTTGGACTCCAACAAAATGGGTGAAAAAAAAGGTTAATCATAAAACACAATGGTAACTGTATTCTGAGGCCCATTAATTAGATCTAATTCATCAATTTACCATAGTTGTAATTTCTGTGACGGGCGAAATTTTGATCAACATGATGGCAAAAACTAGGAAAATAAGGCCCTGGTTGAATCTCTCATATGATGGTATTCGTGAATACTTGATTGTGATTGGTCAGAGGTGTGTTGATTTATTGCAGATATCTACAGGAAATGTTCCATTGTTGAGCCATCAGCCGAGTAGAATTTAAATTTGATGACTTTGGCGACCTCTTGAGTCCCCTAGTGGTAGCATTTTACATCGCTAACACAAAGACCACTCCCCACTTCCTTCCATTTGTGTGGAACTGGAATAAAGCTATTTTTCCCATGGCACAAGATATGCCAAGACAAGCCACATACAGGTCAGTCAGTCAGTCAGTCAGTCAGTCAGTCAGACAGTGAATCAAACACTTAACACCTAACACCAAACAGCGCTCTCTCTCATTGTATTGAGTAATACTCACTAATGGGTTAGCTTTGCAACCGCAATAGCTAATCTATGTGTGACAAAAAAATATTTTTGCTGGCAAATATTTTAGTTACATCTAGATTGGGCTAGCAGAGCAGTTTTGAGTAACAGGTGTAAAATCTATCCAATGCTAACGAAACATTTTGGCAAACAGACTGTTATGATACTGAAAGACTCTAACTAAACTATAGAGTGGACCTATTCAATACATTGGGTGAATGATGTGGTTATTCTGGTTATTCCAAGAACTCTAGTAACTTAAACTACAGCAGCAGTTGACACTGCGCACCTAGCTCGGCACCATGGGACTGTATAGCATCTGTACTTGTCTGTGTATTTGTTTGCATACGAACAAGTAGAGTAGAGAGACCCCTCATTTGTGCCATCAATCCTGCACAATTCGTGGGAAAGCATACTCAGGGCCACATAGAATAAACACCTAGAAAGCAACACATAATAAACGGTGGTGCTCTAAGCCATTATATTATGCTATCAAAATTAATTTGAGGACGATATATTTGAAACAAATATTCTACACATAGGACCATCAGCTGGCAAAACTCAACAATGTGTTGTCAACACAGATGCTTCCGTATTGCTTAGAGGTTGTCTGTACATGTCCGTGTAGACATTTATCATATGTATGTGGACATTGCTTTTCGCATCAAAAGCCAATGTGTGTTGGCTGTATTGTAACTACACTCATTTGTCATGAAAAT
The DNA here is from genome assembly GCA_900323365.1 of Monocentris japonica. Lineage (NCBI taxonomy): Eukaryota > Metazoa > Chordata > Actinopteri > Trachichthyiformes > Monocentridae > Monocentris > Monocentris japonica. Next base: position 9,560 of record OOFE01027952.1, read on the forward strand.
TTGTACAACATCCACTCCAGAAATAATGCTTGCTCCTCTCTATGCAGCTGTCTTTAGTGCTTGTAGAGAAATGCTGGGATACATCAAGGTATCTATTAAGAAACCAAGGAACAGAAATATCAGTGCAAGGCATGTGAGGCCAACCAAACTGAAAAACCTGGAGTAATAGTGGCCTTGTCTTCCTATCTCCGAAACCTATCATGGAAGCAGCCGGTAGGAGCTATGTCCAAAAGGTGGTTGGTGCCTGTCATGGTGGCGACCCAAGAAGCCGCTGGTGGTGAGAGGGACTGTTAAGCTGAAGAAAGAGGCCTTTTGTGTCTGGTAGGCATGGAGGACTGTTGATTCATCTGAGAGGTACTGGCAGGCCAAAAAGCTTGCAGCTATGTGTGGATGCCTGGATGTGAATGCCTGGGTGTGGGAAGAGAGGTTCTGGAAAATCATTTGATGACTCAGGAGAGTAAGGCAGGACATGGCCCAGATTCCTCTCAGAATGGGCAGGGATACACTGACCTGAACTTTTTGGAGGGTGGAAAGAACACTCTCATAACCTTTTCACACCGGGGCAACAACCCAGGAATGACCCAGGTCAGACGTCGGTGTGAATGGGTCTACACGGGTTATCAGACCCGGGTCCGCGCCCTGCTCCCGACCTGGGAATAACCTGGGTCAGATGCTGCTCGGCTGTGGTGTGTACGGGGGGACCCGGGTTACACAATGGACGGGAACGTCATTGGATCAGAGGCATGTTGCATGCAAGCCAGTTCACAACAATGCCATTTCAACAACAAACAAATAACAACAGAAAACTGGAAAGATTCCGGAATCAGAGAGCTTCTGTTACTTCTGTTCCATTACAAATGACAAATTCCTGGGATGGTAAAAGATTAAATTATCTACGGTAATATCACAGTTACTTGTTCGGCCCGATGCAGCAGTGATACATAGTATACAGATGTAAATATGATAACGCAGGTCTTGTGTGGTCTGGTATGAATCGTCCATGACCTGGGATAAACCCGGAACAATAGTGTGGTCTGAATGGGTCCAATGCAGGAATGACCCGTGTTTCATCTCCCGTGTAAATCCCGGGATTTGTGTGTGAAAGGGGTATAAGGAACTCCTTCACCTGACAGACATTCCATCAGTTCAGGAGGCAGTGCTGGAAGATTCTGGAAGGTCTGAGCCCATCTCCTTGGCGGAGGTAACTGGGGTAGTTAGAAAGCTCCTCAGTGGCAAGGCGCCAGGGGTGGGTGAGATCTGTCCTGAAATGCTTAAGGCTCTATTCAGGTGGTTAGTGACCAACTGGGAGGAGTTCAGGTATCTCATGGTCTTATGCACCAGTGAGTGTAAAAGGATTCATGAGACTGACCACTGGTTAGGTGCAGAGCTGCAGTAATGCAGGCCGAGTAGTAAAGAGAGAGCTGAGCTACTGTGGTGGTAAAGGGATAGCTGAGCCGCAAAGCAAAGCTATTGATTTACCATTGATCAATCTTTATGCTAACCCTGTCCTATTGTCACACGTTTTGGAAAAAATTAAATTGCAGATACAAGCAGCAAAAATATGGTTTCTCTGCAGGGTGGTATGGCTCGCTGTCTGTGACAGGATGAGGTACTCAGTGAGCCTAGAGCACCTTGGAACATTTGTTTAAATAAAAAGTAGGTAGCTAACTTATTGCACTTTTACCTTAGCACTGGTTATGCTCTTAGATGCTTGTTTAGGAAGGAAATACACTATCAATTTCTGGTGATGAGTAGTTCTTTTGCCTACCTATGTTGAATGCACTTATTGTAAGTCGCTTGGGATAAAAGCGTCTGCT
>OOFE01027953.1:0-10118 GCA_900323365.1 Monocentris japonica
TAGTGAGCACTTTAATGCATGGCTACTCAGTGTCAGGCTTGACACTCCCTCCCTGATTGCTTGATTGCCTCTGTTGCAGGCGTGCTGTGTTCTTTGTCCACATAAAAGCCGGGGTGTGGCAAACCAGTACAGGGCTTTGTGGGTTTGGGTGCAGCATGGAGGAGGACGCTCAGATTTGGTTTTAACTTATTTATCACTTTTAATTGCAATCCATCCAGTCTACTGGTAAGCAGCCTTTTTATCAAGGATGTTGCTGGGACTATAATCTGAACGTTTTTTTAACCCCAGTTGCAGTGGTGTGTTAAAATTAAGTTGCATTTGACTCCTGCTGTCCCAAACCTATTTTAATCTACCTGCATTTGTTTAACAAGAGATCTCTTTTAGTGACAGTCTGCAGACATTTTAAGTAGAGAGTATTTATCTTTTATCACAATTGTTATAGTGATGTCAACTCGTGTGTATTTCCAGTTGATGTCACTGTAGAACATTTTTACAACTTGTCAATACTACCTTGTGTATAATAATTCCTTTTACTTGATAACTCTCATACTGTTTCTGATTGGTGTTTGGTAACGCACTGTTTTCACCACCTTCCTGAACAAAGAACCTGGGTACCACTCCCTTTGGTTACACATGCACTTGTGTTGTAGTTTGTTTTTTCTCTCCCTTTGTCCCTCAGGTCCCACACCACTGGTTCAGCAGTCCTTTCTTTCCCGGTTCTATACCTTCCTTGTCTCTTATTGGTCCCTTATCAGCTCCCCAAGACCCAGGCGATTGACCGACGCATCAGCAACGGCATGAATATATATTCAGTTGTTTCCTGTATGTATTTTTTTTTTTTTGTCATCAACGCCATTTTGTTTATGTAATTCTGACCAGTATGCCATATGGTAGATTTAATTGTGTTCTCCTCTTTTGGGAGACAGGATTAGGTGAGTTGGGGTATCCTATACACATAGTTAAACTGTGTTATATACACTAGCCTGAATCGGGTCAAAACAGGCCTCTCATGCCCAGAGTCCTTGGCTAGACAAGGATGATTTAGAATATTTATGACTTTCTCCAAAAAAAACCCATCCTTTATAAGTTGTACAAACCAGAGGAAACTGTTACAAAATGACCACCTGCTGGGCTCCACTATCTCCAACCCATAACACTACCAAAACACAAGAATGCTGAAAGGTGTTACCACTGATCATGCAGTAATGTAAACAAACCCGAGTTGGACTCCTCCATTCTCACCTCTCATACAAGCTAAACATGCTATTTTGCCCTCAGTCTCCCTGACACTGTCTCTCAGCAGTAGTTCATGTGCTTTCTAAAGGCAGACAAACATTATAATGTCTTTGCCAAAACACACCAACATGATCAGGGTGTGCTGTGCAACAAGAGCTTGGTGTTTATAGTGAGGTGTCCTGTGGTTTATTGGTTTTCCATGACTGTGTAACCTGGTGGTGTGCCCTGATGTTCTTCAAATAAAGGAAATAAAGATCAAACAAAAGTATTAGATATCATTAGAAACCATTTTGGCCTAAATGCCTATATATATTTATATCTATATAGGCATTTAAATGTATAAGTTCAGTTTGGACCTGATCCAGTTTTGCTAGTGGTATGCTGTATCATACAAGGGGTTTCTATTAACCACTGTGAATTAATTGAATGATTTGAATCCCTTTTGAAGGAGGGTTAGGTTCTGTTTCCAAAAGACTACTGGAGATGAAAACACTTTAAAATACATCCATTAAAAGGGCACAGTTTAAACACATTTAAACTCTTCTGTGCATGCTCTAGTGGGTTAAAATAACATTTAGCATGTTCTGGTTTCTATTGCACATTGCACATTGCAGTGAAGGGTAGCACAACTGTTTCCTGGATTTATGGAACATATGACTCATTGTGTTGACAAGACAGATATCATGTTTAATTTTCCATTTTGCCTCATAATGATGCAAAAGTTAATTAAAGACATTGCACTTCTCCCATCCCGAGGTACTGTAGTACCATGCAGGTTTTCCGTTCATCACCATTTTGCTGACCTTAGTCATTAACTGGACACAATGCAAAATAATAATACATAATATAAACACATTCATGTGAAGCTAAATATACACAAAGCAGGAAGGTGTGGTAATAAAGTATATCTATTGTGTGCCTCATTGGTTTACATAGTCTTGCCATATATGCAATGGTGTCCAATGTGCCTGATGTGTGTGTTCTTACAGAGTAGTCATTGTTTCTCCAGCCCAGTTTTAATAGATACACCAGCACCCTCACCACTCAGTGTTGGTGTGCACACTGTTTTCAGTCAACAGGTAGCGGTGTCACCTGCTGTTGGTCGCCATTTCATGCTATTAGCAACTACTACCACATAACAGAATGGTAAGACTTGCCTATCGTCTTAAATTTACACTATTTATGATGCTGTATTTGTTTAGAATTGGACAAAAAACACATTTAACATACACATATATCATTGTATTGTATTGACTATTAGAAAAAAAATTGAAGTCCTTGAAGTTGACACCTCCAGGTTAGAAGATTTGTCTTACTATTAATACTCACCCTCTCCTCTCCTCTCCTCTAGGTGTTCAATTGCACACAGTTAGATAACCTACTGGAGTTGTACTACCTTTCGCCATCCTATGGTATTGAGTTCTGCCTTGGTTTCCCTGGCAATCTGTTGGTTGTTCTTGGTTACATGTTCTGTTTGCCTGAGTGGCGAAGCATCAATGTTTACCTGTTCAACCTGGCCATCTCTGACCTTGTCTTTCTTTGCACGCTTCCACACCTCTCCTACCTCTATGCAAACAGCCAATCAGAAACCAGTCCCTATGCTTGCATCATCAACCGCTATGTCCTGCATGTCAATCTCTACTCCTCCATCCTCTTCATGGTCTGGGTCAGCATTGACCGCTTCCTGCTCATCAGACATCCAACACGGAACCACTTCCTGCTGAGACCACGGGCGGCGCTGTTGCTGACAGGGCTGAGCTGGCTAGCAGTCAACGTGCAAGTGGCGCCATTGATAGCACTGATGCTCCAGGACATGCAGAAGGGAAACTGGAGTAAATGCCAGGATTTTGCCAGCCTAAAAGGGGACACCAATGCATTAGGCTACAGCCTGGGGATAACCATGACTGGTTATATTCTCCCTCTGCTTGTGCTTTGTCTTTCCTCCCACCAAATAACACATCTCCTACGTGCCCAGGAAGGGGCTCTACAGCGCAGGACCACTTCCTACAAGCGGCCACTCAGGGTTGCTACAGCAGCAGCAGCCATGTTCCTGGTTCTGTACACTCCCTACCATGTGATGAGGAATGTCAGAATAGCGTCTCAGCAGGCCTGGGCAGGGCTGGATCTGTGTACGAGGATGTACATAGAAGGGCTGTACATCTTGACCCGACCATTTGCTTTCTTCCACAGCGTTATCAACCCTGTCTTCTACTTCCTCATGGGCGACCAGTTCAGAGAGCTCCTATTAACTAAACTCAGAGCGCTGGTGAGGAAGACAGGGCGGCCAAGGGATCCAGCATGATATCATTAACACGCCTACACGTGTACAAAAACAGGCCAGTGTGTTCTCATTTCAACTTCATAGTTATAGTTATGAAAAGTAATGCAGCGTAATTTCGTATGATATTCGACAAATTGTGTGAAACAGGAGACTCACATGACTGAAATAGGCAGCAGTTTCACATTTGGAAAGTAGCTATTTGCTGCTCAAAACGTTGCCAGAAGTCACCAGATGCCGTCATATGCTTTTAGTGGTAAAACATGTTGCTAGTTGCTTATAAAGATGTCAGTTCCAATGGCAAAGTCACCAAGTGCCTTGTACTCATTTTCATTGGCATTTTCAGCTAGAGGTTTTCTTATTTAACCATGACCAAAACCTTACCCTAACCTTAAGCAAAGTTTCAGTTGCCTAAACCTAACCCTACACTTACCCCAAATCTTAACCAAAGATGTTTTACTAGCCTAACCTTAACCAACGTGGTTTTATTTGATTTTGGCACATGCACAGTGATAGGTTGTGTGGTTGGCCATGTGTAGGTATAGGGAGGTCAAGAGTGCCTAACTTTTCATGAGATATGTATGACCGTTGTGAGAACATGTTGAACAGACACACTAACGCACAGCTCTGCCTTTACATATTTTGTTTTTCAGGTTTCTTTATTTCTGTTGTGTTTTGTATTAGTTTTATTCTAAAACTGAAATAAGTGTAATACATTCATAAAAGATTGTTCAACCCATCAAACTGTCCAATATTATCATTCTGACATGACACCTCAAATCTTAGCAGAAAATGCTTTGTCACTCTCACTAGTGATGTAGAACAACACTTACAAATATAATAAATAGAAAAATAAGCAATAAAAACAGAGCAGGACATTCAGGCCATCAGGTGTGATTGTAGAATTGTGGGTCCTGTCTGGACTCAGTTAGTAAGGGAACAGTTTAGTTTCATATTAACCAACTATTTAAAATGTGAAGCCGGAGGCTTTTGCAATTTTGTCACTTTTTAATAAAGCAGACAGAAGTATCTCTAAGCCTTTCTCTTTTGTCTATCTCCCTCAATCTGTCTCACCGTTGAAGTGAAAATATCTTGTTCTACCAAAATTGTTCTTGAAGCTGGCAAGAAAACATTGTTTAAAAATAACCATCATTATTCTGTCAATTTGATGGAGAGGCGATATTATAATGTCCAATATCTTTAGACATTAATAATAATGCTGATCTCTCAATGCCATCTCTAACACTTGGAGTTTGCAAGCACTTATGGAAATTGAAAGAATCTTTGATATTGATGATATTCTGTGTTTAACTCTGTAGGTATACTATAAGTATGTGTGGTTATATTAAGAAAAATCCCATTTTTGCAATGTATGTGCTACATATTAGTTCCTGAAAACTTTTTTTTTTCATTGTAATCAAAAACAATGCTGCCCAGCTACGGTTGTCAGTGCAACTGGGCACTGAAAGTTTCTCATCCAACACCCTGGATTGCAGCATAGCAACCCTAACCCCCTGAAAACAGGAGGATTCATGAACATTGGCATGCTCAGGCAATTCTCAAAGAATGTGAATAAGTGCACTTGAGTCTTTATCTGTAGCCCCCTCTGCCAAGCCCTCTAAAAAGTAATATCAAAGTTTTGGCCTTAGTGGAATTTTTGAACCTGTAGCGGAAAACAATTTTCTTGGTATCTATCTGAAAGACTTGGTGATTTTGTATGAGTATCTCTGAACTGCGATGCTCTCGCCGCAGCTTCTGACATCAGTTCTCTACATCTTGGCCATCTGCATGCTTTTATAAAAGATGGTCTGCAACAACAACTCAAAAATTGGGATGTAGAACATTTTTGTTATCCTTCACACATGATAAAAGAGGATGTTAACACCATGCTGAAAATCAGACAAGGAAAACACAGTTTGATGATCTGATCTCCTTTGTCTTTGTTTATCATGGATTTAACTGCTCTCAGCCTGCTGAGCTTCTCTTACAGCACCTTCTGACCTGTATTCCCATTGTTGTTACCAAGATTTTCATAACTGAAGCTCTTCCATGTTTTTCTAAAAAGGTTTCTTGTGCAATTCCCAGAGTAGTCAGGACCTCAGGGAAATCAAATGGAAATCTCTCATGAATGATGGACATGTGAAACAAACAGGGAAGGTTTGGATGACTCTCACCAGACAGCACTTGGAAGAAAACGCAAATGGTCAAGATGTGTAATGTCATTATAATAGCATACATAAACTGCAGCTGCATGTCATTCTTTTGTTTTTCATTTTGTTCAATGTGTGTGAAACTAGATCCTCTCTCTGTTACTTCCTCTCTCTAATGCTTCAATCTACATCTTGGAAACATTTCTTGTGTGAAACAATGTTGTTTGTATAATACTGGATGGAACTATTGGCCTGGGCTCCTGTTTTGACACAGCACAACAAGCTTTTCCATAAAGATCATCTTTCTTAAAGTTACTCTTAAAGTTAGTCTTAAAGTCATCAGGAGGTCCCAGCTCTCGCTTTAGGTTCCTTCATATTGGACAGTCAGTGACCTTATAATGCTTACTAATGCCCTGAGGGCTTTAATACATCTGAACAGAACAGAACAGAACAGAAAGCACCAGTGCTTTCTTTTAACCATGACCGATTGGGTATACCACATGCCCAATACATGATTTAAATAACACAGACATGCACTTATTCTCCTGGAGCACACGACGGAAAGAAAAGAAGAAAGAATGAATGCTTTGGCTGTGTTAGCTGTGTGTGCATTTCAACAGTTGTATAATCAAAGCCAGAGGAGATAGATAAAGCTAGAAAGTAGTGGAAAAGTACATGTTTGGAATAATACAGAACGTGAAGCTTTGCATTATACTATAACCATGTAATGCAATATTATAATAACATAGTTTGATAATGTGATGGGGGACTTGAGGCAGTAGTGCACATGTTTAGGATGATTCCTGGTAAAGTATTGTCACATGTTGTGCGTGACATTTTAATCTTTTGTTTTTTAAATAAAGTTTTTATTCTAAGCAGTAATGATGTTGTAATATGAATCTATTCCTCTCTGAAGATTAAAATATGAAGTGAGTAGAAACATAGATGTGAAAATGATTCTGGGATTTAGCATTAATGATAAAGATAAATCTGTCTTGCCTGGCTACAGTTCAAACTAGGCATAGAAATAATAGGGTTTATTTTCAAACCCTTGCTGCAGTGGTCCAGTAAACCTGAAAGAATGTGTATGTGCATGTGCCATGTGTGTACTGTATGTGCGCATGCTTACTCATGTGCACATTCCTGTGTGTGTCCACAGGTTTAAGTGTTTGTGTGCATTCTATGCTGTATGTAAGTGTAATTCATTTCACGTTGCTTTTATTATCCCTCCATGGAATGGGAGGAATTCAGGAACAGTGCCACCATTTCCTATAGGATCTAGCTTTCATGTACAGAGGGATAAATACATGTATACACACACACACACACACACGCACAAATGCACACACAAATGTATCTATAAGATCAAGATACATGCTCCAAACTCTGTCCAGGATACAGAAGAAAATGTTGTTTTCTGTTAAGCATGGAATAGCAAGTAGTCCACTGTATGCCCAGAAGGGGAAGGCATGGTATGGTGTGGTGTGGTGTGTGTGTTCAGATGAAGGAGGTATGACCTATTTGAATCATCTCTGCATATAAATGGTCTGTTCGCACTCATTCATCATCCTCTCTGCTATCTGGAAAAACACAACAGTTTTTTCAACCTTTTTAGAAGAATGTGTGTAGGTGTGTGTAGGTGTGTGTAGCGGTGGATTTCTGGACACACTGTCTGTAGTACCTTTGTAGATCATCTGCGCTCTCTGTTTTTCTCTGCCCCCGCTCTCTGAACCCTTAGTCAACTGATCTTAGAGGAAATGCTTCACCAAAGTGGCACCAAGAGGATTTGGTTTTGCCTGTGTCTGTCAATACAGTATATCTCTCTCTTTCTGTTCGCACATAGCATATTGTACTAGTTAACATGCTGTGTTCCTTTTTCTCCTTTCTTGTTTGTCTACCTCTCCACACGCACACACACAAATAAGATTAATCTGTAGTGAGAGGTTGGACCAATTTATTGACAGAAAGCATTACAATTTAAAATGACACATATGTTATGCTCTCCAGAGGAAAACAGAAACATAAAATAAACAATCATATTTACAAGTAAGGAGTACTGAGCAGTGCTTAAGCAAAACAGAGGTTTCTGAGATGAATAACAGCTGTGAAATTGGTGCTGGTTTGAATGGTAAAATGAAAAGTATCTAAGATGAGTGTATTTCCTTGGAAAGGATAAGGAGCGGAAAACAAAGAGCGCTCTGGAAGACGTCGACATTCAAAGAACAGCATGGTTGAATGACTATGACTTTCAACTGTTTCATATCAACTCTGACTCTTTTTGAACCCCAAAGCTTGGAAAACAGTACATTTTGTAAATCACAAACATTCTAACAGTCATATGAAAATAATAGATTTTTGTCTTTCTCTAGCTCATTGTTATCTGTTAGATAGCCATGCCATGTGCAGAGAAGTCACAGGATGAACTCACCCACAGAGAGCGATAAAGAGAGAGAGAGAGAGAGAGAGAGAGACATTGTAGACATTTGAAAGAAAGAGGCAGAGACACGTGAAAGGCTTCAGTCCACCTCACATGATGACTGGGCCCTGGGGCAAGAGAATCAATGCAACCTGACCTCTACCGCACACTGTTTTAGAAAGCAGAGGACCAATGACTGACAGCCTACAGTATTGGAATTCCAAAGACTTACTGTTCCACAATGTTCATGAACATTTTTCCTCATAATGCAACTGAATCTCCTGGAAGCCCCAATGCACAGACGTTACAAAGCATACATAGACATATACATTTGTTGGTATGCTTCTGAAAGTATTTGGAAATTAGATGCTAGATGCAAGAACCTGTTATGGTCATAAAGACGCCATTCACACAGCAATTTTAGCCACACACCTTTCTATGTGCCACATTTGTATGTATTACATTAGTAAGTATCCATCCATCCATCCATCCATCCATTTTCTAGCCATTTATCTGGGTCTGGGCCACGGTACCTGCCACATTTGTATGGATTGTGAAGTAAGTAAGGCTACTTCTTTCCAAGAGGAAAATATAAATGCTATATTTAAGAGACAACAACTTGCCATTTGTTGAAGTAATGACGGGAACAATCCCTGTGAGTTTTTGTTTTGCGCGCACAGAATGAAACAATCTTCTATTATGTACAACATGACTTGAACTATCATGCTTCAATATCAGGTGCATTCAATGATTTTGTCAACTTTGACCTAGTTGAATATGATTCTTTGCTGCTGTAAAAATGTCAGGATAATTCTTCGTCTTCTCTAAATTTTTGAAGAGATTTTACAAAACCCATTCCCACTGGTATCCAATACAACTGGTGTGATGCAATGCAAAAGAGTGGAAAAACTTAAATGTGTGCACTTCATACATTTACAGTATAATGACGGAAAAGCTGAAATGAAAGATTAAAAAAAACAAAAATGAAATGAGAGAAAACACAGGAATGAACATTGAGAGTCGATGATACTTTTCCTCCTCTCTTTTCTTTTACAAGTTTTCCTTGAGCCACTTGATATAGTTGTTCGTCATGCGGCGTGCAATCAGGAAGTCGGTGGGCCACACTGTGAACATCAGTGCTCCGTGGAAACCAGTGTCGTAGTGTTCATGTGTCACCTCCACACCGGCACTACGGAGCCGTGTGACGTACATAATTCCATCATCCCGGAGAACATCATACTCACATGTCAGGACATAGGCCTTGGGCAGGGAGCGTAAGGTTGCATCTGGAACCAGCAGGGGTGATGCCCTCGGGTCAGCAATAGATCGAGATGGCCCATCCATCCCAGCTCCCTCCCCTCCCACTCCCTGCACCACAGCAGGAGCACTGTAGTTGTACTTCCTGTGGAAAGACTCGGGCAGGAAGGCACTCCAGTTGACAAACTTGAGCAGGCTGGCAGACTCAGGGCTGTTGTGGGTGTTGGCCATCATGGCTCTGAAAAGGGCCTTGTCACTGGTGAAGTACTCACTCCAGAAGCGCACCATTAGGGTGCGGGGCAGAATAGGCATGTCCTGATTCTGCCGGTACGATGGGGTGCTGAGGTCCAGAGCCTGCAACACAGGGTAGAGCAGGGCTTGGGCCTTCAACTGAACCTGCTGCCCAGGCTCTTGCTGTAACTATAGGGCAGGGAGAGAGAGCGAGAGACAAAGAGAGGGAGAGGTAGAGAGAAACAGAGAGAGATGAGCATGTATTTGGGAAATTTCAAAACTATGAGCACAGTGCATGATATGAAATACAAGCTGACAGTATTTAACGATAAACAAGTCTAATCATGATCGCATGGATCAGTTATATTTCAGTTGACAAAAGTTGACATAACATGCCCCATTTAAGAGATAAGAGAGTTAAAAAGGATTTACAAGCCTTTCCTTTAGCTGCATGTCCTGAAATCATAGAATGTGACATCTCTTTGGTAAAATCAAAATCTGAGAAACTAAAAAAAAAACTGTCAAGTATCTGATTTCTGTCTTTAGCTGG
>OOFE01027954.1:0-20844 GCA_900323365.1 Monocentris japonica
TTATTTACTTTCCCGACCCAGATTTTTCAAAATTAGTCAAGGGATTTGAAGCCTACTTCTCTTACCTTCCCTTACAGCCATCCCAATATGATTATTTATAACTGAACTGCAACATAATGTATATTTTATCTGTTCCTTATAAACAGTACATTTTCTTATGCTAAATACAGTACACTGTTGAAAACCTGTGTAATGGAGGTTCCTCTTCAAATGGTCTGTTCATTATCTGCCAGATGAATGTTTTAGGGTATTGTCCGTTGTGGAGCCGAGCAGAGTAAAAACACACACATTCCAGCCTTGAACAACTTGTGGATGGAATACAACATATGGAAGTCCGCACACTCAATATAAAGAACACTGTGCTCAAAGCATCACCTGTGTTCGTGTAAATAAATGTATAGACCAGTGTGAGGACCCTGCTTTTATTCACTTCTAATGTGGAGCATGGATGGATGAAGCCCTCTTGTGGCCTATGCTAAACACAGCTGGAAGATACACTTTGAATGTGCATCAATAGGCTGAATTTGATCAATCGGTTATAATCTATTCCAAATAGGTATAACTACACAAAAGTCAAACAGACTTTCCAATAAGCCAACATGACACTGAACTGACAGCAACATCATTTAACTGGTCTATTGATGCAGGCTGAGTTACTGCTTTAAAGTGGTGGGGCAGGTTGGCAACCCAAACCTCAAAACATTTCTGATGAGCAGGTGGAATTACTACTATCCTCTCCAACTGAAACAATCAGGTTCATTCAGACACCAGAAAGCAAGGGTGAGTCCACGTTTCAGGCTTGTCGAAGTTAAGCTATGTCATTTAAATACCATCTTAAAAAAATGAGGCAGCGTGCCTTTGTGTCTCGAAACCCCAACTGATCTCTAAAAAGGTCCAGCAAGCTAGAGGCATATCACTATATAATGTACAACTACACTTGGAGAAGGTCACCCTGGAGCGCATACCGTAATTACCTTAAGCACGAAGGAATGACCGAGCACACAGAGCCCGGGTCTTACAGAAGTGCTCCTGAACACCTAATAATAATGATCAAAAACACTGGCCCCTGGACTGTTGTCTTTAGGCCCTCCATAAATTAACCAGAAATCCTGTTTGCATGCTGCACCGTAGGATGGGGGGCCTATGGCACTCTGGAAGCTGGCATGTTTTATGCACACAGTCCATTTGATGAAGGCCAATACATCAGATGGCATCAGACTTGCCTCAGCTTGTCTTCAACATCACCTGCTGAGAGTTTGACTGTTGTTAAGCTCAAAATCAGTGGTGACAAATGACTGCGAGGAAGGTGAGGAACATACAGTAAGTGTTCATACCTTTTCCCTTTCATGTTTCTGATGCCCCCAAGTGCGGTTGGAAATATCGCATCTACAGATTCAGCGCACATGAACGACCCAACACAGTGGTAAATACGACTGGGAAATGTTCTATGATACTTGAGTTGCTGAGATGTGATGTTTAAGAGGAGGAAAGCATGGACGCTGTGTCAACAAATGATATATACTACAACTGTTGTGCATTTTATCCTCTTTATTCTGCTGCAGCAGCACAAAGTAACTCTGTGGCGCATCATATATAAAATAACACAACAGCCACCAAAGCACACATACCACACGCTTTTGTTACGTGTACCATGTTATTATTTCCAACTAAAAGCAATTAAATGCGCCACAAGTCGTATTTATGACTTCTGAACCCCTAAGTACGAGTTTTCGGGGAGGACTTTAGGGCAGCATTCTTCCCCCAGCCAGCCAATTGGGATCGAGGATGCTGGAGCGCGTGCGTCGCTGACTCGTTGTGGTTGAAGCGAGGACGCGTGAGGAAAGCGACCAGAATTCCGCTCAATCAGAGGTAAGCTAGAACCATACTCAACGAGTAAGTACTATCATCATTTCGTTAATTCGTACCTTTGTGACGGCGCTTGAGTGTTAAACATTAACCTTACGAGATATCACATGATTTTGACAGACTGTTGACGAACTGTCTCTGACACGCTTAGCTCCGAGGCTGATGCTTTTAATAACCCGCGGGCTAATGCTAGCAAGCGAACATTAGCTTGCCCATGCGGCTAGCCGCTGTAGCTAACGGGCAATTGTTACCCACAAAAACACAAGGCGCTCCTTCCGCCATTGCATTGCATCTAGCTAACAAATAGACGGCGTACATTTAGCCTACTAGTAGCGTCAGCCATACTAGACGTCTTGTTATGTGAGAGAGGTAAAGTAAACGTTATGGGTGGACCTTCGCACATGCCTGTTAAGTAAATCATTGTTCTTAGCAAGTTGGTTTGTAGTTCCTCGCCTGCTAGCTAGCCCGTTAAGCTGCTGTCAGAAGTCTGTGGCACCGCCCATATTAATGTTAGTTGTTTGTGTGCATGTGCTAGCTAGCCAGCAAACGTTAGCGTCTAAGGTTAGTACGAGCACGAGCTTCTAGTCATTTTGTCAGTAATATCCACTGATTGGCAGAGGCAACAACAACCTTGTAGTAATCGTAATTAGAGACATGCTAACGCCAGCTATTAAATCCTAGCTTAGCCAGCGTTAGCATGTCAGTGCGTCATCGGCCTGCGCTTGCTCAAGGCTAGTGTTGCTCTTGTTGATTTCTCAATCGAAGTTCGCTCAGCTGGTCTGCCTGTCATCTTGTTATCCTAGCCCTGTCCGTCGACCTATAACTGACACCGAGAGTTTCCTCCTTAACCAAGTTATTTCTGAAGTCAGCTTAATTTACACGTCTTTCTTGCTCTCACAGTCCTTGCTAAATCATTGTCTTGACTCATGAGCATCTGTCTAATAACACTGACCTGTTTCTAACAGAGGAAGGAGCTGCCACTCAGTAATGGACGCCAACAAAGGTAAATATTACGTCATTTTTACCTTTTGATCACTCGGACAGATAACTGATCTGCTTTGACTCATTAGTGTATAACTGTTCTAGTTTTGAGCGTACAAATTAATGACGGTCAGTCTTGAAACATGGTGACATGGTGCACCACTATGAAAACAATGCCCCACACATTTTTAAGCTGGGCAAGTGTGAATGAAAAGAAAGGTACAACAGTCTGTCCTAATTGAAATAAGTTGTTGAAATTTGAATTTAACTTTTTCTGCATTGGTGTTCTCTGCTGGATTGACAGGTAAAGGAGATCAAGGGATGCCAAGTCCAGGTGGGCAGATGGACAGACCTGACAGCTTCCACAATATGGAAAGGTGAGGTGGGGGGGCGGGTCTAAGGTGGTGGTTTTCAACCTCTCACTCGCGACCCCCAAACACAGTGATGTGTACTTGTGGCCCCTCCTATTGTAAATCAGAGTATTTGGGATGGTGGACTTTGTTGATCATGAAATTAATGACTAAAATGCTCATTGAAAATGGCTTTTTGCAATTTTGTCAACAAAGACTATGAGGAGTAAGTATTGACGAAAATATGACAAAATGAAGAAAATACCACAGCAGACAGTTTTTGTTCCTGGCTATTTACATCAACAGCAGTGGTGTCACTTAAGTGCAGTATTGCTGGGCTTGTTTTGAGGTTAGCACCAGATATTTTTTGATCAGGAAATGTATATGTCAAGTTTTATTTATAGTTCAAAATTTCTGTCACCTCAACACCCACACTTGATTATCAGGGCTGTCTACAGATTTGCACTGCACAAAACAGGACTAAGTTTGATTTAGTAATGAGTGCGTGCGGCCAGTTATTTTACGTGAGCCAGCTTTAACAAACGGCTTTGGGTGTGTCGAGGTACGTACCAGGGCACAAATTAAGCTTGTCTGTCTATGCTTTGTCCGTGTGTAGGTGGTAGGTGGGGTCTGTGATTCACTGTCATGTAATTTGAGTAGAACTATAGGAAAACAAAATGCATGATTTTAATCGGCCAGTCCTTAAATGTCCTTATTTGACAATATTCTCACAAAATGACTAAGCTTTTCATTTTATGAGGTTTAGTGTAGAGTGCAGAAACAGACAAATAGGAAAATGTATAAATGTTCCGAATGTAATGTACACTAAAAGAGTGCTGATTTTTTTTTTTTTCTAAGGTCGAAAGTGAATGTATTTTCAATGACTATAAGGTTATTTTTGTTTAGTTGACTAAAATCATTGGCCCTTTCAGTCAGTAAATAATTGACTAAATTTGATCAAATGTATGACTAAAATCTCACAAAATTTAAAGGTTATTTTTGTCAGAAGACCCAAGACTGTGACTAAATTTAAAAATGCTGTGAAAATTAATACTGACTTTGATACCAGTTGGTCATTTTTATTTTTGGTTTTCATGTCACTTTACTTGATTTAAAAATTGGAAGAAGCCCAAAACCTGTAACTGATCATTACATCACAGAAAGGGCATTTAGCATTTATCACAGCATTACCACATCAAAACAATCATTTTGCACCCCTACAAAACCATCCAGAGGTCCGTTGGTGTTTCCTGACCCTCAGGTTGAGACCAACCAGTCTAAAGATTTCCAGAATGTGTGAGAAATGTTCATCACATTCAGCATTTTGCAGATATCTAATTCATGGCCTGAATCCTCATGAATGCTTTTAATTCTACTGACTTGTCATTTCTCTGTCCTCCCTCCCAGCCTGCTCCCCAAGGCAGTGAAGAGGCGAGTGCATGCCTTGAAGAGGCTACAGGTGCAATGTGCCAACATAGAGGCCAAGTTCTATGAGGAGGTCCATGAACTGGAGAGGAAGTATGCTGCCCTCTACCAGCCCCTGTTTGACAAGGTACTGTAAATAATGTCATTCCTATACAGACCCTCTACTCTATCCTACTCCATTGCACTCTGCTGTACTGCCATCATTATTACAGTATTTGACAAGTAATCTTGCCTTAGACATTTGATAGACTATGCCAGTGGTGAAACTCCTTTTTTATTTCATCTAAATAGTGAATGTAGAATGCCTTTGCTTCCACTTCATTTTATATTGCTACAGACAAAGTGAACAGAAGGAAGAAATAAGACCCGATTTTGTGACTCAATTGTCTTGTTCCCTGCACTACAGGGTGGTATGTTCCTCTGGTGCTGACCTGAGGTCAGTGAGGACGCCTTGGTGCTAGATTAAATACTGCCGTAACGAGTAGTCAGCTGTTCCTCAGTCAGTCGTGGCTATTTCCAGAGCTAGTGACAAGAACTCAGCCAAGCTTAGTTACATTGACGTTACTTGCAGCCATAATCCTGCCCCACCTGTCTGTACTGTGTGTGTCTTGCTCAGGGTGTTGGTTAGTTGAAAATACTTCATGAACTAGAAGCTTGTTCATATAAAAATGAATATTCCCAATTACCGTTCCCTATTTAATAACTGTTAACTGTTTTTATGTTGCAGAGACGAGAAATTGTGACAGGAACAGTGGAACCCACAGATGAGGAGTGTGAGTGGCAGAGTGACAGAGAGGAAGAGGAGGACCTAGCTGTAAGTAGAGCCCTGTCTGACTTGTCTCTAGAGCCCTTTGCTGTCCTACCAGTTCAGATTTTCCACACTACAGCACGGTGGAAGACATTTTTCTTACATTAGTCTGGCACTTTGAATGCCATAAATGATAGTAGGCGTGTGCTTGAACTGCCACCTTTGTGGCAAATTGAGCTCTGACAAGTGCACTGCCCACTGCCTGTAGGAGGAACTGAAGAAAAAAGCTGCTGTTGAGGATGAGAAGAAGGAGGAAGCCACCCCTGAGGAAGACCCCAAAGGCATCCCAGAGTTCTGGCTCACCATCTTCAAGAGTGTGGATATGCTCAGTGACTTGCTACAGGTACGCCTAAAAAGTGTCTTGAGTTTGAGATGGTGGCTTGCAGAACCCCTCTATCTCACTCCTACTTCATGCACATTTTGCCACTCTTCTGAACAGTGATGTCTCTGTCCTGACGAATTCTTATCACCCATCAGGAACACGATGAGCCTATCCTAAAGCACCTGAAAGACATTCAAGTCAAGTTTTCTGAGCCTGGACAGCCAATGGTCAGTATTAACATGGTGATTCTACGTCACGGTGCACTGATGTAAACTGAATATATCTCAAACAAAATACAATAAGATTTAGAACTTGTTATTAACCATTGAATAAAATGTTTTTGAGTAAATGATCTTCTCCTGCCTACAGAGTTTCACACTAGAGTTCCACTTTGAGCCCAATGGTTTCTTTAACAATGCAGTCCTCACTAAAGTCTACAAGATGAAGTCAGAGCCCGATGCTTCAGACCCTTTCTCATTCGAGGGGCCAGAGATCATTGACTGTGAAGGGTGAGAGCCACAGTGTGCAGGCATGTTAGCTGTACAGTGGGTTTAGCCATCTTAATGTTGATTTGTTTAGTTCATTCTTTGCTAACTCTCTGTCTATTCTAATCTTTTTCTTGCCTTTCCATCCCACATCTCAACCTCTTCTTGGCACTCCTTCCAAATTTATTCCCTTTTTCTGGCCTGGCTTTCTGCCTTCTCTCACTGTTCTGTCCACCTCCTCTCTCTAGCTGTCAGATAGATTGGCACAAGGGGAAGGATGTGACAGTGAAAACTATTAAGAAGAAGCAGAAGCATAAAGGCCGTGGCACTGTCCGTACTGTTACTAAGCAGGTCCCCAACGACTCCTTCTTCAACTTCTTCAACCCTATCAAAGGTGAGAACACACAAAGTATACAGGATACATTTTGTATACATAACAATGTAGAGGAACTTTATTATGGATGGCACTTGGATTTATCCAGAGGTCTAAATTTAACATCACTAACTAATTAATTCCCTAATGACACCTTACTCAATTTTTAGATCTTTTGTAACAACTTTACTCTCTTAATGCTTTCCATTGCTAGCAGTGTTGACCACACGCATTACATACATACTGAAAATTGAATTTCCTTATGGCTATCAATACAGTACCACATTATCGTGCATCACGTTCTATCACTGGCCAAGGCACTGTGGTGAATCTAACTGCAGGTGGTGCCAGACTCCTTCCCTTGCTCTGGGATGGTTTGTTGCTCACTGTCACTCAAATGGTAGTGTGGATTTCGTGCTCCGTCACAGCCATCTGCAGGAGGGACAGTGAGCTTCTGTCGCTCACTGAAGTTGGATGTTGGACCTTAAAGCAGTGCCCGCTGTACTGGAGCTTTTACCTACCAGCTTCGGCTTTACCATTATTTTTTTTTTGGAACAACTTAAGGATTTTAGGCATTTTGCTATGGTAAACAGTCAAGCTAATGACATATTGATGAAAGTTTTAGGCATTAGGGCTCAGGCATTAAAATCATTCTTACCAGATCTGATCCCTTCCCTAAGAGCACCAGTGGAGGTAATACCAAGTACCCAAGAAGCACTCCTTCACACCTTTATTATCCAGCATACTGACATACTTAGTCATTTGTATATTTAAGTCAACATTGAAAGTCAGGAGTCTTACATGTGACTTTTGCTGAGCAGTGTAACAAATGTCATAATTACAAATGTATGCTCTAAGACTCTAAACGGTCTCAATGACTAGTTTGCCCTCATCAAAGGTGAGGGAGTTGAAGACTTATTTTGGCTTGGATTACTTTTGTTCAACAGTATAAACAATGGGTGAATAATAGAGTCATAGTCCGAGTAAGTTACTTGAAATGACTAATTCCCCCTCATCAAATGGTAAGTGAATTAGGCAGGATACACCTTTTTATTTGATCACTGAATCACCTTTCCTGTATAGTCAATCTTCCTGTCAAGCATGCCTGGACTAATTCTGACTTTTAGAAGCTGAGATAACTGATCACTCATTGGTTGAGCAGGTATTTGTCTTTCTGGTTTGGTGTACCATTGGTGGATATAAATAGCTCTTTGTCAGATGGTTTTCAGGTGTGTAGCACTGGGGTGGAGTCCATTTGTGAATTGGCGCCATTCACGCACACATGCATTCAGAAAGCATGTGAAAGGATTGCTCTGCAGTCTGTGTGTGTGAATGAGTTTTGTTTGGTATTTTTTGTTGGGTATTTTGGCATTCTATAGTTGAGTGACAGGAAAAGGAGTGGGTGGTGAGGGGTAACAGGCACCATACAGCACGGGCCATAAACTGGATTCAAGCTACAGTACATATTATGTATATCATAGCATTTGTGTTTGATGTGTCAGACAATTCTCAACGAGGAAATGGGATCTTGGCACCTTTCACTATGGCAAGCCGCCCAAATATGATCACAACCTTTCCTTATCTGCTGTCAGAGGAAGTCAGTTTCTTGTCATCGCTCGGTTCGCCTTTTATCAGTTATGTGAGAAAGGATTGGCGGAATGTCTCTGTCCAACGGCTAACCCTAATACTTTCATAGTGCTCATAGACACATAGGAATGCTGCCTTGCCAGCTCCCACTGAGGAAAAGGTTTCTCTTTCTGTGTGTGTGGGTGGGTGGGTGGTCTCTCAGTGCTGCTGGTCATTTTCTGGTCAGGCTAGGTTCATAGCTTATGTGTAACTGCTGAAAGTGTGCTAAGACTCTAGCATATGTGCAGAACCTCTGTAAATAAGGGTTAGTAACAAAGTAGTTTCCCATAATACTGTGTTCATGGAACCAGACAAAGGAGAGGATGATGTCACCTTTAGTCAGTTTGTTGCTGGTGAGGGTGGAGGCTAACAGTTGTTTCCTGGGGACGATGTGACGTCATGTTTTGGGGTCATGAAGAAGTATAGTTGTTGCCTTAAATGGGCTTGAGGAAGTTGGTTTACTGTAACTAGTCAATGTGTAATGCTGCGATGAAAATAAATGCTCAAAATTAATGTCATGTTGGAAGCCTGTAACGCACACCAATGACTTTTTTCATGTGATAACTAGAATCCCTACTCATTTTCGGACCAGCATTTAATCTTCAGGACGAAGATTTAATTATCTCTTAATTATGGTTTATCAAACATTTGGTGTGTTTCCACCTCAAGCCATGTCAATAAACGTGTTGAAGGTCTAAAATAATATGCTGTCCCTTCTCTTACAGTTTCACCAGATGGAGAGATGGTGAGTAATCTAGTTTAGCTGTCATAAAATGACCACACTTTTATCACACTTATCACCATCAAACTTGGCTTGATCTGTTGATGTTTTGCAACACACTGATTCTGTGATTGTGCCTTTCCCTTGCAGGATGAGGACTCTGAGTTCACCCTAGCCACAGACTTTGAGATTGGTCATTTCTTCCGTGAGAGAATAGTTCCCAGAGCCGTACTCTACTTCACTGGGGAGGCCCTGGAGGACGATGAGAGTGTGAGTATTTGTCTCTTGACACACAGTTTTACACACATACAAAAAAGCTCCCACAAAGAAGCCACAGAACAGAATGTGGCTTGCAGACTGGAAAACAAATTGGAGCATGCCTGTTGTAAGCTAAACATGTTCTGATGTACCAAAGTTTAGTGTTTTTTCACTCTCCATTTTGTTGTTGCTTTTAATGCAGTTTGAAGAGGAGGAGCTTGAAGAGGGAGATGAAGAGGTTAGTAGGGTGTTTGTGTTGTGATTGACCGATTGCATCTTTAGGCAAGGGTGCGATGGTTCTTTGAATACCTTGCCATCATCTGGTCTGTTTGTTTCAGGAGCAAGATGAGGAGGGTGACGATGACGACGATGAGGGAGATTATGATCCCAAGGTCAGTATCCATGCTGTGCTTTTTCCTCCTCTTGATATTCTGATTCGGTACAAGCTCCTCGCATGTGTGTGCGTTTGTTGTAGGTGATGGTCCTGTAGTGCAGCAAGAGCATGGTACTAACCCTTCAGGGTTCGACTCCCACCAGGGCTTCACATGCTGAAAATCTATGCACTTATGGTATTGTAAGGTGCTTTGGATAAAAGTGTCCACCAAATGTTATGGTGGCATATGGCTGGATCATAATAACAAAAGCTTTGTCTGTGGTAGACCATGTCACGTTGTCTACGTCTCGACAGTATTCACTGCCATTTTTAGGATATATTCACTTATTTATTTATTTTTTAGAGTTAGTGCATTACTTTAAATTATTTTCCCTAGAACAATGTGCTGTGTTAGGCACAAATCGCAGAGTAGAAACCAGTTCAGCTGGTCCTGAACTTCACTGATGGCCCTGGGCGATGTCTAGAGTGAGTATTCTCATCTCTCAATCACATGTATGAACGCACTCAGTAAAGTCAGATTCCCGCAAGCTCATTTTTTGGTCTTCCTCTTTTCCCCACCACTGACTGGGATTCTAAAAATGCTAAATTGCCTGCTGTTTCTAAATTCATCATGAACGGCACACGTGACCAGCAGCTCAGTCCATCCTAAAAACGTCCTGATTATCTATTGATTCCAAAGTCACATTGACATGACTGATGGCTTGTTGGACTCGAGACAGAGAGTCATCTATATCTATTCATTCTGAAACCATGCTGAGATGTGTGATGGCTCTTTGGACTTAAGTTGGGGGAACTATTGTCTGCATCATTTTTTAAATCATGCTGCTTATCACATTTATTTATCTTTATTGAGTCCATGCTTGCCTAAAGATTAAATTTCTCACAGATTTTGCTGTTTTTGTAAAAAAAAAAAAATCTTACTGATATCAAAGTATAATAATTTATAAGGGCTTTAAACTGAATGTTTCATAAAATATTTGTCTTGCAAGGATAGAAGACCTAAAGTGCTATTTACCAATACACAGGACATGATGCTATTATAGGTTTATAATATAAGTTTGATTATACAGCGAACATCCATAACAATAAAACCATTCGGTGGTGGACAGGGGTCAGCATGGGCACTCTGACCGGTCTGCGGCTACGCAGCCCCATACGCAGCAAGCTGCGATGCACTGTGTGTTCTGACACCTTTCTATCATAGCCAGCATTATCTTTTTCAGCAATTTGTGCTACAGTAGCTCTTCTGTGGGATCGGACCAGACGGGCTAGCCTTCGCTCCCCACGTGCATCAATGAGCCTTGGGCGCCCATGACCCTGTCATCGTTTCACCGGTTGTCCTTCCTTGGACCACTTTTGGTAGATACTAACCACTGCATACCGGGAACACCCCACAAGACCTGCTGTTTTGGAGATGCTCTGACCCAGTCGTCTAGTCATCACAATTTGGCCCTTGTCAAAGTTGCTCAGATCCTTACGCTTGCCCATTTTTCCTGCTTCCAACACATCAACTTCAAGAACTGACTGTTCACTTGCTATCCCACTCCTTGACAGGTGCCATTGTAACGAGATAATCGATGTTATTCACTTCACCTGCCAGTGGCTTTAATGTTATGGCTGATCGGTGTAGGTCCTTGCTTCTTACTTCACTGATAGAAGATTTTAAGGGTGAAAGCGCCCATCAAAACAGCAATGCAGGGGAGGTGTAGTTGGTTTCATAGAGCCAAATAGGTCGCTGCTTACCACAAATTACATGGTGTTTTTTAAGAAAAATGTTTTGACATTTTCAGCAGTCACTTTCTCAGACTATTGACTATGTACCATTGTGTAGTGACAGTCAGTGAACAGCCAACTGTTCAACTACTCAAGCTGGATGGTGAATAACTATATAGCATACTCTATAACCAATAGTATTGGGAGTGACCAAGAATGCCACATTGTTTGACTGTTTCTTTCCTAGTAGTTCATTGTTTTACACTTTTCCCCACATGTGGTACCTGCCGTCAGCGCTGCAGTTATTAGTTGTGCTTCAGGGCTGGTGCTTATTCACCAAGCTGAGGAATGTTTCACCACGTTCAGATAGAAATGTGACTATTAGAACAACTTGTGTTAGGTCTGTATGTGACATTTCTATCATACGCCTTGAATTTGACAATTAAACTTATGCATATTGTTGTTGTCTCTCCCTCCCCCTGGATTCCCTTCCATTACAGGCATAATCAATCATTCTCACTCCATGCATTTCTAGGTAAGGGAGAAATAAGGATGGCCTCCCGCCTGCATTATATACTCTGTTGTCCATTGGCTTTGGCTCATTATTCTCTATAGCTATCTCTTCCTCTTTCACTTCTATAACTCCATCCTTGATTCTCCCAGTAGTCCCAGGTGTTTAGGTCCCTCAACTGACATCTTGGTCAGATAAGTCTCTTATTCTCCCTCACCATCCACACATTTCCCTTCTTTGTTCATTCCATCTACTCGATTTTTTCCCACCCATAGTCCCAGGTGTCTAACATTGTTCCCTCTATTGTACAACCCCAGTCAAAAAAATGTCCTCGACTTTCCTTGACTCTCACACTTTGGTGTATGCTTTGTTAGTTTCTTCTGTTTGCTAGTTAGTGCCCTATGGCTTCGTTAGCTGTCTGTCGTCTTCAGCCTCATCCATTTTTTTTTATCTGCTTTCCCCCCTCCCTCCTCATCCCTTTTTCTCTCTCTGCTCCCTACAGAAAGCAGAACCCCAGCCTGCCGAATGCAAACAGCAGTAACCGTGGTCACCAGGGGAGATTGGTGGTGACCTGCTGTCTGTCAAATCAGTCTTCAGCCAATCAGCAAGTCCACCTACACTTGCAGGCTCCGCCCTTTATGAACTCATACAAACGCAATAGAACGCAACCAAACGTGTTTTTACAATGTGCATGACCTCTTCTTTTGTCTTGCGCCCCCCCACCCCATTTATTTGGCTTCATTCATCCTCAAAGCAGAAGTGACTTGAATAGTTGAATACCATGGCATCACTGAAAGTCTCTACTTCTTGGGTAAGGTGGAGTAGGTGACTGCTGCCAAGAACCTCAGAATATCATGAAACGGAATTGGAAAGGAATAGATCCCAACTTTAGTTTTCATGGAAAAAAAATCAGTTACTCAGGGTTTTTTAATGCCAACAAGATAAGTGTTAGTTTACCAAGAAACTGCTGAACAAGTCTGACTTAATCTTTCACTGGGGTTGCTGAAATGGGTTTTTTTTCTTTTGTTATGGTGTTTTTTTAAAAAGACACAATGTATCATTCTGAATTTGATTTACTTTTTTTAATGTTCATTGTCTTGTCATTGGACTATTTATTCTGGTTACATGCAGCTGTATGAAGTGGTGCATTATGGGAACACATCAGGCCCAGCCACAGTTACAGGCTCATTGTCATTGGCTTCAAACTCATTCGGGGATTGCATTGCCAATCAACAAAATGTGTATACTGCCAAATTGTGCTTTTATTATCTCAATTTGTTTCACCAATTGAATTTCTTTCCATATTACTATTGCTGTGCCCAGGTGTATTGGGCTTAACAAGCATTTAAAACCTAACCAAGTACTTAAATGGACACATTTACACCAATTAAGGTAAAAAGATTGATATGTGCGGAGGTGCCTATATGGTTGAATCTCAGAAAGGAGTTTTCTCTCTTTGCCCTTTCATTTCTGAAATGCTCTTTCAACGTGTGTTAACAAGGAGATGAAGAGAATGGATATGTGTAATCAAGACTTACTCTGTCTACCATTAATACAAAGTGTTCAAATTGACTCTTGGTTCTCAACCTGTCCCAGTTCCCCTAGCTCAAGTCTTACTGGCTCTGGTGGGCATTTCATGGAATTGGACAGGTATAATCAGTCAGTGTGACTGACCCTCAACGTATGGTAGTGGTTTAGATATCACTTCTGATATGTATCTAGTATTTAACGTGTTAGTGAGTCAGTGAAGGGACAGGGTGCAGGATGTTTGGATCGAACATAACATGGAAGAGTTGAGACTTTTTATAGAACAATCATAATTTGTTCCGTTAACAAGAAACCAAAATGACAAAAATGTCTCGCTTGTTAAACATTCTGCCATTTCTCTTGTTAACACACAGTATAATGTAATTCAGCATTTAAACTTTTTATGAGAAGATTATATGAAGCGTTCTCTGTTATTGTCTAATGATTCAATAGAATGTCTCTGGAAAACATTGTAAGAGGTTGCCACTGTATTTTATACTGCGCTTGGTTTTCGGTTGGTACTGTGGACACCTTTTCCTGGTAACAGTGGTAATTGATAGCAGTGACAGTGTGATAATACCCACCCCGACTCTTTTAAACAAAAAAAGATTGTAGATCTTGTTGGACAGATCTCTAAAAGCCACGGTGACTTTGAGTGATCTCCCACATTGGACCGTGTGCTAGCAATGGCCTTATCTGGTTCTTATTCACAATTTGTTACTTGCGCAATATTTCTTTTCAATTTGTACAGAATTAGTTAAGATATTCTATTAAAGTTGTGCGACATGAAAGAGACTTTTTATTCCTCTGTCGTTTGTGTGTGTGTTCGTCCATGGGGGTAACAGTAGCCTATAGGTTGGAAAATCCCGACTGGCTGGAAAAATGTGTGGCGGAAAGTGAGTGAGTAACACTCTTTTCTCCCTCAACAACTACTGTCAAAATGCTGAGTGGCCACCAGTAGACTGTACTGAGGCTCCCAGGGGCAAACGTGTGTAACTGAATATGAAGCAAGGAGTTGCTGGGGAAACAAAGCACCTGTGCTCAGTCAACTTTTCTGGGTGAATAGAGGGTTAAAAAAATGTGACGGGGCACTGAATAGCCTTGCAGGGAGATTGACATTGTAGGCATTTGGAGAGAAGTTAGAGCTAGGGCACACAGTTTGTCTGTCATGACTTAAGAGGAATTGGCCTCTATTCTGCCTCACAACCACCATAATGACTTTGCCAAAGTATCAACAGGCTGGTATCCAGGCCAGAGGAATTTGCTCATGGTCTGCCAAGCATCAGGCTAGGCAACCAGAATGCCTGGAATCTCTGTCTTGATTGGCAGATAGGGAAGGCATGAAACATCCTCTGAGAGACCCTTGTAATGCATTCTGGGAGATAACGGCTGAGTGCTCTGAGATGTCTGGAGAAGGATGGTGAAACATGTATCCTAGCAACCTAGGTTGTCTGCTAAGTGCCGAAAGACGGGTGGTTCTTTGTCTTGTCAGCTCGTCCAGCAACACTTGCAAGTGTGTCGAAAAGATGTTTTGGTATGTGTGTACGCCTATCTTCATGGGAACAGGGGTGTCGAAATGGGACCGTGTTAGAGGACAAGGAGAAGGAAGATTGTCTGGTCTAGATCAAGATCACGACAAGGACCCCATTGTCAACACTACTGCATTGTAGATGCGTTTTGGTAAAGAACAACTTCAACAAAGCACGATAAGGGAGAAGGGGGTTCAATATTGTCCTGTGGAAGGAATGAGTGGGGAGCAGTGCATTCTGACCCCTCAGTGCTCCATGGCAAGCAAGCCACAGACTGAGATCTCTCCAGTCTCACTGTAACTCCAGGGATTTGACCTACAGGCTTATGAACAAGACACTATTCATGCTGAGGCTGCCGTGTGGGGGTTTGGTGATAGCCTGGCTGCAACAAGGAGTCCGATTGTGTCTGTAGAACTGTTACTGTCCTGTCAGTAACGAGGCAAGGAAAAAGGAACTGCGCAGTAGGGTTGGAACGATGCATCAGTTTGCCAACATACGCTGATATTGGCCTTTTACTAAAAATTGGATATGGGCCAGTCAGTGTTGTCCAGCTTCGATATGAGGCATAATTATGATTCAGTTTGTTTGATTCCATATTTATTCTATAGTTGATCAATATTTCATTGATTGTCTACACTAAGCCCTTAACCAGTATTGATTCTAATGTGACATTTTAATTGGACATCACACAAGTATTATCCTGCGTTTAAATGGAAAGTTTTAGTGTCCCATGGTGTAAAGGCTTGATGACAGCAGGATGATATAATGTTCCCGTCTCATGAAGTTGATAATTCCCTCTGTCTTTTACAGACATATGAACTTGAAAATCTGGGCCAGAGAATCATGGGTATTTGTCACCGTTCGCTCCATCTTTTAAGTTCTTGTAAGCAGAACCTGATTGGTTTGATTTTGAATTTTAGACTATGAGCAAATCCAGGTATAAACCCAGTTGCACTGGGGGACAGGGACACGGGAAGAAAGGTTGCCATCATGGGAGAGAAAGAGAGAGAGATGATTGCCTGGAACCCAGAACCTTTAGACAGAAAACAACTCATTCAGTCCTGTTGAAAGAAGGGAAGGGGAAAGAGAAGAAATGAGAAAAAATGAGGAAATTACAGCGAGGCTTTATTTCTCCTATACTCTCCTGGAGATCCTCTCCACACGCCTCCTCATTTGTTCTGGCAGTCTCATGTCAGGATGTCCTTTGAGTGTGTGTGTGTGTGTGTATGTGTGTGTGTCTGCCTGCATGTATATACCCAGAGGCTAAGTGCAGTCTAACCTCGCCTTAAGGAGTGCCAGGTCATAAAAATGTTAGGTCATGTACGCCACTCCTGGAGAGGTCAGCTGGAAACACAGAAGGTCTTCTGCACTGAACTCTTTCATTTAGTCTTCAGGTCAGTTGTCCCTTTCCTCTGGCACAGTGAAATAGCATGTCGGCAAGCATCCGACCTGCTGAAGTGTCCTTGAAACCCTACCAGCTCCAGTGATGCTGTTCTGTAGCTGACCCTGACCTCTGACCTCCCTCAGGAGGAGGGCAAGTGAAAAGAGACATTTCCTGGGATTCATGGGATCGACAGAGTACCACTACTAAAGGTTAGAAGGGAGATTCCTTGAATTATTGGTCAAACTCCTGATGATATTTAGTCTTTCAAGTAAGGTAAGGATGTTTAATATGAAAAAAATGAAATCAGATCAACTCAGAACTTGGGGACATACGTCTGCATAGTACAATGAGATATACTATTAAGATAGCTTCTCACATAATACGCTTTATCAGTTACTCATGAAAATAAAGGACACGATCTGTATGCTGTGCACATGTTCATAGCAGGGGAACAAAGGAGAGTATTCAGACTACTGAGATCAACCGCAGATGACGCCCTGCTCTGTCTGCCATCGTCTCATCTTCATCCAGGAGAAGTGTAAGGGTGCAGTCTTCTTCTGACCTTCCTCCCAGCTGCAGCTGCAACCGCCATCACGCTCTTGGCCACAAGGTGCATTTGGCAGTGCTTCTGTGTGTGTGTGTGTGCGCGAGAGTAAGCTTGTGTGGGGTCTTCTCTAACGTCCCCCAGTCGGAAGTGATGCGAGCCAGATTGAGTTCCAGAGAGAGAAGCGAATAGAGAGGTGCTTTATTCTGCTGAAACCGGCTTTGTGTTCAGGACTGAATGAGCTGAACTGGCAGCGCGATAAAGATCCCATTACCTCTTGATAATGGGATGATAACGTTACTGGTGGCACAAAAACACACAAACGCCACGCACACACTGACTACGTGGACATGTCGGATTTTAAGACGTTTCGATGTTTGGGTCAGTTTATCAGCTGACAGGTGAAGTACAAAACAGAGGCTTCCCTTTTTGTCTCTTTTTCATTGTCTTGAAGAGACCTAAGCAGTGAAGGCAGAACCTGGAGGGAAATGACACTTGGTAGTTACAGAACAAAGGAAAGAAAGAATCAATTTCAATAAACTTGGGGTACTTTTGGGTACTGCAACGGTCATTCATTCATTTTCTTATTCTTATTTCTTTATTCCTATTCAAGGTGGCGGGGGCTGAAGCCTGCATCCCAGCATGCATCGGACAGAAGGCATTCATACCTACAGGCTATTCAGAGCCTCCAATCCACATGACTTGCACTTTGGACTGTGGGAGGAAACTGGAGCACCCAGAGGAAGCACAGGAAGCACCAGAGCGTTCTTACTGTAAGGCGGCAGTGCTAACCACTGAGTCAGTGAGTCAGTAAAACAACATGTAAAGAGACATTGGAAGGACCTGAAGTGGTTGCTGCAGGAAATGAAATTTAAAAGGGTTCCAGTGAGCCAGAGACAAATGGATTTTGCGTCATTGAAAAAGTATAACGCAGCCTATCATTGGTGTCAAAACGCTCTCCTGCCCAGGCACCCTTTATGTTCAATTACTTTTATCAGTGTGCGTATAATTGTGTATGATTACGATTAAGAAACAATAGTTAACTATAATTGAGCCAATCTTATTTGTTTTATTGCATTATCAACGGCGTCTTGGCCTCTTGGTATGTGTGGGAAAGAAAGCATTACACCCAATCACAGCATCGCTATGACCGGGCAGCATAGCTTGGTCTGGATTTATGAATGGGCTTGTCAATGAGCAGGGAACTGGGTGGGGCATGTTTAACCTGAATTATGCTCCTTGACTTCCGCACACAGATAAAGCTGTCAGTCAGAACTGGACGGGTGTGAACATAAAGCGTTGCGTTACATAAAGGGAGCACAGGAAAGGTTAACACAGCAATCGGAAACGAGGCAGGTTTAAATGCATGCAAACTTTGCTTGCTGCCTCATGTTCGCTGTTTTCAGGTAGAACTTGGCAGCGCTGACAGAGACTGACAAGATGAAATATTTAGTGTAATTGGAGATGTGATACCATTTTGATCCAATCTTGAAATTCCCAGGAGAAAAAACAGAGAGGTGCCTTTGATTCACTACTTAGCCATGGGCACCAGTCAAACTCAGACCTATTCAGCCTGACAGTCAAGGGAATTTCCTTATTCATCTATCAATCCCTGATGGCTCCATGCTTGTCACATTGAAGCGTTTCCTGTGTGTTTCATCATACATTTATGTGTTTCATCAACCATCACTAAAACAAAGCTTTTAGTCGTAGCTTAAGAGTTGGAATGCACAAAGCCTAAATGATTAAAAGGCATGAATATAGGTTTAACTGTAAGGCCTGAAAGCCCAATCCATGGCCCCTGTCCAGGGCAAGGATTCCTGCTCCCAACATAGATTAGCTATGCTTCTATGGAAAGACTGTAGTTTTATCATATAAGCCACGGTGAATCTATGCAGACAGCAAAGTGAATGTTACATTCCTGGCAGGCAGAAGGCTTGCAGACCTGCATACTTGCCATTCTTCGCAGATCCAACCTCTCTCAGACCAACTCATTAGATCACAACGCCTCACAGCTTTCACTGAAGGCTCCTCACTTAGGAATGGATGTCATGTTTGGAAGTGTGTGGTTAGCGCACAACGCAAGGCCCGGACAGCCTCCTGTTGAGGTACGTGTTAACGAACACAGGACATGGAAGTTAAGCGCTCAGTGTGTCATGACCATTAAGACATTCCTCTGGATTCCCTCTGCTTTCATCCCAAAAAGCGTTCCATACATGTAAGCCAAAGTAATCCGGCACTGGGTGTACCATAACAAGATTAATTACAAAGTTGATTAATTACAAGGAATGACATATATATATATCTGAGCCAAGGCCAAAAGGCGGATAGACCATATGATGCTGTGCATGCTTTAGGACTGCCCAGTTCCTCATGAGATATGATGCATTGTATATTTGACAGCAACCATATCTATTTGCATTGTTTCCCCAACGGTTCCTCCTGCAGCATTGTGTTTGTCTGTCCTCTCCACTCTTCAGCCATTTGTTCTTTTTCCCACGCTGGTGAATGCCAGCGTGGCCACAGACACACACACAGGGCTTATCTGAACAATGCCTCAAATAGCTCCAGAGTCTCATCACAAGGGCATGTCACCAGAGAGCAGAAGGGGATGTGTGTGTGTGTGCGTGTGTGTACGAGTGTGTGTGTGCGTGCATGTGTGAGAGACAGGCCAAAGCCCTAAACGTGTCACACTATGCAGCTGTTACCTGCTGTACTTGTCAGCAGCCCATCACTGCCAGAACATCCATATTGCCCCCCATTGTTAAAGCTGACTATGTATAGTACACTGTCTGAGGGGAGGCTTTCCTTGGCTAATGCAATATACACAAGCATACTGGGCATGAGTATACAATATCTCATACATTTACGTGCACCAATATAGACAAACGTGCACACATTCATAAGCATTTTGCACAATGGTCACCTGCTTGAAATTGTACTTAGTAACATAATTGGAAAACGTTTACTTATAATGCTATGCCTTCAAAATGAAACAGGTATTTTATTGCAACGTGAATAGTGTTATCATCCTCTCCAATCATTACCACTATTATTTTGAGATGGGTGAGATGATATAAAAGATATTTGTGTCTATAAATTTCAATTCTTTCAAACATGTTTCTGAATAATCCAATAATGAATCCTCCATTTCTTAAAAAGGATAATCTGATTGTAACAGATGACAGTTGCTGCTGTTTTCGGTAATCCTTACTCCTCAGCCTTGTACACACTTGACATACAAATTGGAATATGAATCCTGGTAATTGTCCACTTAGTCAACCCTAAAGAAATAACAATGCAAAGATGGTTTTACAAGTTGACTTCACCTTCCTTTTAAGTGTGTCTGCTGAGAGTCATGGTAAACACTGAGCAGCTTCATGCCCCGACACGACTACCAACTTTAGGCCTTTCTGGTCCTTCCACCTGCTGTGTGTGGACACACCCATGTGCATATGACTGCAAAACAGACACTGACGTAAACAATGTATAAAAGCAGCAGGCAGCCTTGTATTTCTCAACCCCATGCTCAGTAGAGTGCTGTCGGTCAAAACCCTCCTCAATCCTAGCAGTTGACACATCTTATTTCTACTTTTTTAGATTTTTTTTATTGATGTATCTTTTTTTTCTGTTTAGCTTTGGTTTTCTTATCTTTTGATTGTGTTTTTGTTTTCTGAGGTAGAGGAAGCCAAATGATGCCCGCCCTTGTCTACGTAGGGGTTTCTAAATGGATTTGTACGCTGGAGAGGTTATTAAAGGGTTTTTTAAATTCAACTCATCATCCTGTTCCTTCTCTCTCTGGGGTTTTGTTTCGTCTATGTGGAGACAGATAGAACCAGAGGGTGTTGATTTGGATCCAAGGTTGTCACGACACACACCCCCGGGATCCCATCACACCGCCCAACTTCCTCCAGAATGAGTTGTTCTTTCCCACAAGGCTGAGAAACAAGCGTAAATATTGACAGATCATGGGTGCACTGCTATTACAATTTAACAGTCACACTGTGGTTTGGTAAGTTGGGGCACC
>OOFE01027956.1:0-14404 GCA_900323365.1 Monocentris japonica
ATGGTACTCATTGTCACACACTTACTTAAATGTGTATCTCTCCACTGACATGTTTGAATTTCTTTGTGTATTTGTCCACAGGCCAATGAGTACTCACTCCCATCCCTGAATGCTGGCCTGGACGAGGTGAAGCCTAGCCTTTCCACCAGTGCCAGCTCTGACCTGGCCTCCAGTGTCTCCCAGAGCTACTCTGTTGTGACAGGTACAGCATGACTCGCTCTAGATTGACAGTATCGGCATCCGTAAAAGGATACACACAGCTGCAGCAAGTCAAAGACAAAACATCAAATTACTCCTTAACTAAGATATTGACTCATAATTGACTCATTAACATTTGTGTGGTTATTTTGCAAAAACGATAGACGTATTTTGACAGTAGTGAAACTTCCTTATAGCATACATCTTTTCCAGGGATATCAAACTCATATCACAAAATTAATAGCTCCACTTTTAAAGGCCTCCGTGTGTTTATTTCTAAGCGAAAGAGCGAGGTGATATATCATCTGAGCCCATTAAATCCTACAGGCCTTTCACATGCTGCTCCTAACTGGCTATTGTGTTAGCCTGGATTGGCCCGCTAACAGATTGACTGGGAGCACTTCTCATAAGAGACAGCTGCTGTTCTCGCCGCGACACGACGTTGTCATCAAAGGCTATGATACCCTGTTGATTGACAGCGGCTGGAATAGCACAGTGGCTGGCTGACTGCCTCATGCTGTGGAGAGAGAGAGAGAGAGAGAGAGAGAGAGAGCGAAAGAGGGAGGGAGAAAGAGAGAGAGATACAGCATGAAAGAAATGCTGAAATTATTTTTTTCCATGTTATAAAATGGTTGCTGTTTTCAGTAGTAAGGCTTCATTGAGAGTCCTGTGGAAAGCCACAGGTTATGACAGGTGCAGTGTATTGAATATCTTGTAGTATTAACTATCTGTATCATATAACCCACACCAACTCACCCTATATTGCACCAGAACTTCTTTTGGTCTGCTGTCGAGGTTGATGGCTGCCTGGTTAATTGAAATATTGTTTCATTGTGGCTGCTGAGGCTCTTTCCCAGGAGAGGCTAGGTTTACTGATAGCCACATTGGCTTGAGACTAATATGCCGGCCTTTTAATAAAACTCCCATAATTATGCAGTGGCCATCAAAGTCAATGGGTCTAGTGTGTGTGTGTGTGTGTGTGTGTGTGTGTGTGTGTGAGCAAAGAGGAGGACAACATGATTGAAAACTGTAGTGGCCCTTCTCAAATGATCCCCAGGCCAGCCCCGCACCAGAGCACAGTCTTATGGGAAAAGAAAGACCCCTTTTTTCCCCTGAATATGTGGGAGGTAGATTTGCCCCAGAAAGTTGGGCCTCAGGAGAAGAAAGGTGTGTTTTTGTCTTTTATGCTGGGCCCCTCCTATGAAAGCGGTCTCGCTCTGGGGAGCACACTCATAGCAGGTGGCCTCCAAGCCACCTGGGGGTCTGGGGCCTCCTAAAGCGATACATGTGAGGGCCTTTGCATTGCATAATAAGGAGGTGAATCAACAAAACTTTTCTCAAAGTGGAATATGACACTATTTTTGGCGCATGTATGTCAAAAATGATGTCTCAGAATTATGAGCATCAAATTAAGTTCAAAAGTTATATTTCTGTTGTATTTTTGTTATAGCTATCATTTATCCACTCAACATTTTGGACTTTATATTTTGCAGTATGCAATGCAGAGTATACAGAGCAGCATGAGAAGCGTTTGATTGGGTGTAGGTTGTTAGTGCATAATATTATGGTTCTCTGCCATTAGACAAACCCTGCAAACAGGATTGTATGCCAAGCAGGAAAAAATGCTAAATTATCTCCCTCACTTAGGCTGGGATCCAATTCTCAATAAATTATGCTCTCACACTGGATGGAGCTATGAGATTATATTCATTCTTTAAATGTTTTCTGCTTCCAATTAAAATTCATACAGTTATTGATCTTGTTGATTTTTATGTCCTGCAATTTGCATAATCTATTAAAGATGAATGATTAATGAAGTACTCAAAGGGGGAGCTAAGTTTTGCGTTGCAAGGGCGCTAGCGAAAGCAATGTCGGCCATCTTTTGTGTCCTCTGTTTAGCCAAGTGTATGAGAGAGAGGGGCTACCTAGGAAGGAGGGCGGCAGCCAAATCAGGGCATTGAAACGCACCATTGGAATTCAGTAAGATGTACCCATCTTCTAGAAATGATTCCTCGCCTGCACAATGAGTATATAGATATACTAAAATGGCAATCCATTGTAATGAAACTATCGTAGTTATAAATAAGAGAATTTGTTAATATTTATTTCAAAGCAGAATCTTATCTTATTCTCCCCAAAAAAGGACACGATGAATCTAGCCTGTTGATAATACTGGCGAGTTGATAATGTTAGATATATGTTCTTAATACCGTGATATTGTGCGTAACTGATTGCGTGAAAACAAATAGGCTGTTTTGTTTCCAGCGCACACAAGCATTATAAAAGCTGTTGTACTTGTTGTACTGCCTGTCTGTATCCCAAAGAGGGACTATGAACCTGGCCTGTTCAGTGCTTTATGCAGTAGCCATGGATAAACAACATGCCATGATATACTCTTGGTCCAAAACAGTGCCTGGCTCCTAGCCAGTATTTGTGCATCTGCAGAGTTTTCTATAGATAGGACAAGTAACGCATGATGCAGGCCTTGTGTATCTTGACTTCACTCTAATCCCGACACAAGCCTAGTATTTAGAACAAATGAAGAATATTATAGTCACTTATCAGTAGTTAAATAGGGTTACACCTAATGAGAGTTCAGCAGTCCCCGTGCAGGCTGGGCCAGATAATCACTCTTACCTGCGCCTGTGGGGAGGCCTGGTGTAAATGGGCACCCCTCTGCCTCACTACAACTCTTAGCAGATGTGAACATCCCAGTTATTCTACCTCCCTTTATTTATCTCTTTCTATGAGTGAGAAATGGTGGAAAAGATTCTTTATTTGAGATGAACTTCAGCTGAAATATATACCACATACAGAGCCTATTTTCTAACCTGGCAGGGCCAGCTATTCTCTGGTGGGTGGCAAACAACAAGCAGCCACCTAACCTGCGGTGCTTGGTGTGTGGCCTGGTGACAAACGGCTTGTCTCAGCTCAGTAGAACGCCAGCAGCCCTGAGCTCGGAAATTAATGTTTATATCACCCCCCACAATAGCACACTAACCTTTGAGCACACATTTGATAATGAATGACTTTAAACCCGTGGATGGGGAATTCAAGCCATTTGGCCCTGCAAACATTCTTTACTTACTCATAATTGGATGGAGTCTTTGGCGATTGTTCTCTTTTTTTCCTTGTGGAGGTGGTAGGTGGTGATAAATTACCACCTCTACAATGCAGGAAATTGAGGTCAGAGATTTTACTGGCTGTTATTGTAGCAAACATGAAGGTGTCCCTGTCAAGGTAAATTTAACATTCTAATTCTCTGTAGACTCTTCTGCACATGACTTTGTCCTGCCTGCACAGAAAGGAAGGTTAATCTTGCTGTGATTTTGAATATGGAAATTAAAAAGTTCACTGTAAATTGAATGGCGCCCTTTGAAAAGAAAAGCTCTAACAATAAATGGCCTCTGCACCAAAGTTTCTTACTGTGTGTTTAAAAATGAAAACAAAGATGGCTGCTAACTTGTGAGAAGGCATTGTAGCTATATCTGGACACATCACTTAGAGGACTGTTGTAGGTTCTTTATGGTCCATTTCTATGGTTGATGGGATCTGTAGATGTGGTATCAGTGGCGGAGCAGAGACAGATGTTGGAGAACTCTATAGCATCTCTACTCTCTCAGAGATGTGTTTGCTGGGGTGAAGAGTCCCCAAGGACTCTGAGTTTATCTTCCATCTCCATCATCAGGGCCTGTGATTTGACAGGCTCCCTTTACCCGGGCTCTGCCTTGTCTCCAGGACAATAAGCAACACCATGTCTGATTAGTTTCAGAGTTCAGTGGTCTTGAACGCAGCGTTTGCGTCGGTTGTTGTTGCGTCGTAACCCCTGTCTGTTTGACAATGGTTGCTCAGGCGCTGTGAAAACAGAAGCCTAAAGTAGCATAACAGACTCAGATACAGACAAACCTGGCTTGGTTTTCATGTTTGCACCCTCAGAAGTCTCATCCTGAAGTTGGGCTTCATGGCAACCACTCTCCTTAATCGTTTGATCATAAGGCTTGTGCACAGGTTTAGCACTTACTTTTTATGTGTTGTGTGGTTCCTTCTATAAGAACAGTATGTGCTTCAGTGAGATGAAAGTAGTATTTGTAATTGCATTAACTGTACCTAAATCCACATTTACAACAGCTGTCACAGAGCGAAAGAAGGAGAAAGCGACTGAGAGAATCCTACTACTGATTTCTATGGGAAAGGGGTCAGTTACGCTGCCTGATTTCCTGGCATTATGTTCATAGGGCTGACAGGGTTGCATCAACCTCTATAGAGCAGCCCTTATCTTAATGAGGAATCTCGACACACAGTCCTGTTGTAAAACAACAATGATGGGGGAAGCAGCTAATGAGGCTATCATGGTGTCGGGAAAGAGCCATCTCTCCCAACAGGCCCCAGCTAACAGAACAGGCTCTGCAGGCAGACGTGGAGAGGCCAGAGACAGAGCTCACATTGATTGCTTAGGTTTCAGAGGCAAAGCCGGTGAAATGAAAGATGCCAAGACTCATCAGCCAAATTAGATCAAGGTCTAGAGTTTTGAACCATCCGCAAGCTGTTTGGTTATTTGTGGGAGTGATTTTGTTGTGAGAATGCAGCCGTGAGATTATACTGTTTGTTTTCCCAAAACCTTGGGGAAATTTTTTGCACATTTGAGCTTGATTGATCAGGCGTGATGTGTTGTTGCAAGGTTTCATCAGTGTATGTTTCCAGTTAGTTGAATGAATTATTGTTGGGTGCATATGAGATTATTATTATAAGGTATGTAAATGAACAAATCAACTGCTTAAGGCTGCTTATCTATTTAGAATTAATATGAAATGTCTGGTTTTAAAATTATACCACATTCAAAGAAAATAAAAGTTGGTAATGTGGCCCAAAACTACTAAGTGTGGGAGGCCGGGAGCCCTGGAGGACTTGGTCTTAAACCAACAAACATTTATCCACTTTAAAGTAAAAAGTACAGTTTTTATAAGTTTTTATAAGTTAGGGATCCTCACCCTTGAGAGACTGGTCAACTCAAGGGTTTAAAGGTACTTCATTGGTCTCATTCATTGGTCTCTTTATTGGTCTGTGTCTGTACTGCTGATTTGTCTACACGTAGTATTTGGGTTTTATACAGTATTTTCCTATTGTTTTGTTTGGTCACTTAAAAAGCTACACATCCTTCCCATCACATCTGAGCAAATGAGCGAGCGAGTGAGCCAGTGAGTGAGCTAGTGAGTGAGTGAGTGAGTGAGTAAGGGAGAGAGTGAGCGACTGAGTGAGTTAGTGCATGCATGTGTGGGGTTGCATGTCTACATTATTTTTTGTTTTGTTTTGTTCTCTCTTCCACCTGGCAGACTCCCACCCATCCCACCTGCCTTCCATGTGTGTAAAGCGGGAGCCCCATGAGGCATCCTTTGCTCCCTTCACCCCTTCTTCTCTTGGGGACTCTTCTCTAGCTGACATCTTACCCCACCAGTCCAGCCTCTCAATAGATGCCTGTACTCCCAGCTACCCTGCCCATGCCCATGGCCCCTGCTACAACCAGTATGCCAGCCAGCCCTTTATAGCAGGTACAACCCCATCAAAGGCCCCATAACCAGACAAAATTGAAGCAAGCTCTGTCTATTCATTTTATTCTGTTTTCTTTTCAGACTATCCTTTGCATTATTCTTTCAAACTGAGGAAGTCATTTCCAAATATAGAGCAGATTAAAGCAACTGCCTGTCATGTTGCAAAGGCATCAATCCCATCATGCTTTGTGGCTCTACTGTTGTGTACACAGGAGAAAAACTGACTGCTTGCTCCTCATTAACAGTAACTACTCTCTCCCCCTTTCACCCTGCTTTTCTCCAACGCTGACCCTTTGCTTGTCCCTCTGACTAACAATGGCCCTGGGCCTCCAGGTCCCTCCAGCCTCGTGACAGGCCAAAGGTCTGGGAGGCCGGAGGAGGGGGTGGAGGCAGAGACTTAGGCTGATGCTGGGGCCTGCTTTGGACCGGTAGTGCTCTGTCCTATGATCCATCCAGGCCCTATGCTGTCAAATTACTGAGCTGAATGTGGAGCAGAGAGCGGAGTACTTGGCTCTCATCGGCCTGATGTTGCTGTTAGCTTTATAGCCTGGCCTGTTCAGGACCCTGTTACATTATTGTTACAGTGACTGTAGCTTCTGATGAGAGTTAATTATTAAATCATTTGCAGTTTTTTTTTTTTATAAAAGCCATCACAGTCATAAAGTATACAACTTAATGTAACATGCTATAGCATTTGAAATATATGGTGGATGTGTTTGTTCGAGATTAAAAAACTGGTCATTTTCAGATTTTTCTGGACTATTTTGTATTACGTACTGCTCTTGCATTGGACATGAAGTGGTGTGGTGAAGTGTGCTAGACAGTAGCATCACATGGTATTCTCTGTAACTACGTATCACCTCACTGGGTATTTTAGTATCTGCCTTGATGTATAAGGTTTATAAAATATCATGGTAGGTATTGTAGTATTTAGTGTCCATAAGAAAAATCAGATTCCCCCTAAGCTTTGCTTCATTATTTGATGCTTGGCATGTTTCCCAATTTTATTTCATGCATCATAAACCCACGGTGTAAACTACAAAGAGCTTTCACTTTAACCCTTTCAAAGATAAATATATTTGCATTACAGGAATGGGTGAAAAATACCATTTAATGATAAGAATACTGTTTTAGGTCATACTGATGAAAATGTGGGAGTCACTGTCTAAACCAATAGATAGGTATTTTAATGCTATTCTACACAATGCCACCTTTAGAATAAAAAAGCAAATCTAATTCTGCTTTTATGTATTTGAGCATCTCTGTAACTATTTTACTCCTTTCCATTTGCAGGTCGAGACATGGCCAGCACCACCTTACCTGGCTACCCTCCTCATGTCCCTCCTACAGGACAGGGCAGCTATCCCACCTCCACACTCGCTGGAATGGTTCCTGGTGGGTGACATTACTTCTTTTTATGATGCCATTAATTTTAATTTTGCTCTTTCTAACTTCAGTTGGTAGTCCCTTCCAGTCGATCGTGTTTCAAAAATGTAAGGTCATTCAGAGCCAAACAGGTGCTAACGTAGGGGATACGCTTTTCTATGATGTCATTTACAGTATAAACCATGTGCTCATGGCTGTAGCAGACAAACACACACACACACACACATACGCACACACACACACCTAGTACTACAACATGGAGACTGAACAAACCTTTAAGCATTGCTAATGCCTCTGACCCGAAGGATTGAAGCAAGCTTGTTATAGCTTTGTTAGAGTGTGGTTAGCGTGTGGTTAGCGTTTGTGGACGAGGACATTAGACGAGCTCGATAGGCGATCACCACAATCAGTGGCCGTGAGATAGGACAGTTCCTCTCAGTTCCACTCCAGCTCCCAGCACTCATTACCCTCACCGTGTCCACACAGCACACTCTCGCCAGCCCCGTCGATAAACACCACTCTTGCTCTTCTCCTCGCCTCCCTGGACACCCAGGGCTGCAGAGCGTATCTCTTTCCCCTCTACTTAACCTGCAGTTCAGGTTCACAGCAAACAGTTAAGGGTCAAAACACAGAGGCGTGGAGGGCCTGTAAATATTTAAATCACTATCTCTCTCAGGGATGAGCTCGGGTTGCAGGACCAGCAGTGTGGATGCTATAGCTGCTAGTGTGTGTAGATCTACCCTCCAAACAACTGAAAACACAATTCCCTTCATCGCTCAGAGACACGTAGCTATCACACTGATCAATAACCAAAGCGGGCATGCAGTATTTACAAGCAAAGAGTGGAGTGCATGGAGTGCATCGCGGCAACATTTTAAGGGATAAAATCTGATATCTCAAATCAAATTCAGAAAATCAACAATTCTTTATTTAAATTATATATCATTGTGGACATACTTACCCAATCCCTCCTAATCCAACCACCACCACCACACACACCCGCACGCACACATCCGCAAACACACATGAACACACACACAAAGGTCTTCTTAATCCATGGGCTGTTTATCTGGTCACGATCGACTAAGATTTAGTGACTGGCCCCAAACACTGTTAAAGCAAAGGCCATTCCTCAGCAGCTTCATATAAAACCCAGTCTTTATAGTCTCATAAATGAAAGAAACCTGTGGGACCCACAGCATTGCTCACTGACACCACCTCAGCCTCCTGTCCTTTCCACCAGGACCTGTACAGTGAGGACAAAAAGAGAATGAGAGTCCAAGGGAATCCATTAGGGAGTTTTGAAGCGAAGCATCATCGGTTAAAAGCAGGAAAAACACACTGAAGTCCTCACTTATGGAAAGAATGGAGGAAATCCTGAAGACTAACAGAGGATTAATACAACAATCAATTCACTTAAAATGAGCGCAAAGGAAACAGCCAGGACAAAAATGCCTCAGAAACATTGTGGTGTGACGATGATGTTTAAGCTTGTTCAGTGGCACAGAAATGTAATTAATTGCACCAAAGGGAACAATGTTTCATTTAGGCAACTGGGTGATAAAGCGTTCATTACAGCCTAATATTACATCAATGCTGTCAGTTATTTCAGTTTGATGTCTCTTTGCTAATATTTGTGTTTATTGATTTGCAATCCAGGAGGAGACTTTTCTGGAAACCCTTATTCTCACCCACAGTATACTACTTACAACGAAGCATGGCGGTTCAGCAATCCAGCATTACTAAGTAAGTGATATTGTCTTGTTACATAACAAACATACAGGAAATACTGTATACTAATACACGTTGATCTCTCCAAGTTATTAAAAGAAACTTTTAAGAAGTATAATACCACTAATAAACCTGAGGCTCCTTATATTCTGTGCATCTGGAGCATTACATGTAGCTGGTGTAGAATATGTGTCGTGAATGATGTTTGACCTCGTGGTTTCCAACGGCTCGTTCTTCTGTTAACTTTCAGGTTCCCCTTATTATTATAGTGCCGCATCCCGTGGCTCCGCACCTCCCACTGCTGCCACTGCCTACGACCGCCACTAGTTACCATGGAAACCGGCTCAAACTGCAGGGCCAGGGATACGGCCTCCATATTGTCCCCGTCTGAGAAACGCTGAGGTCAAAGGGAAGGGAGGTGGAATCCTAAGGAAGCCCGGTTACACAATGTGGAGGAAGGATTGGCAAGGTCGACGGTGCGTCTAGCTCAGCTTCAGCATACACGCTTTTGGGTCAAGGAGGGCCCTCGGGCATTCAGACCTCAACCATCAAGCCCTCACTATCTCACAGGCCTGAACATTTCCAGAATGACTTTAAGAGATTATATAAATATATATATTATAAAATATAAACTGAAGAAAAACAGTGTGAAGAAACCATGTGGAAAAAAAATGTTGTGGGTTTTTATTTTTGTTTCTTTGTTGCCGTTGTTGTTGTTGTTTTCTTCATGGATCTTCACATTCCTTTACAATATAAACTGCAGTATTTTTCTGCTATTAAGAGAAGTCCAGAGGAGACGAGAATGGTCTTATACCAGGATGATGCAGGTCCAGCGATGTAAACCAGTGTTGTGAGGGCCTTCTGAAACCTGGTCCCAACCGCAGGGTGGGCTATATTCTGGTGCTTTGACTACTTCCTCTGCTCCCATTGTCCAGTCCCACCTACATTATAGGATAAACACTGACCCTAAACTAATGACAACATCACACTCCCTGTGGCAAACAATCAGATGTAAAAATGTAAATCATTTTTTAAAGTATTGAAAACATGGTGACCATATCTTAAAATGGTCTTGCCAGAATTTTAAATACTTTAAATTATTTTTTTCTGTCATTATTTTTTAATGTAAAAAAGTATCAAAGATTTTTCAGAATAGTTGTGTTTTGTCACATTTCCGTCATATTCCTGTCATGTCCTTGTCCATGCATGATCGTCCCTCGCTCTTTTTTTGCACTATAACTTCAGCTTATTTGATTTATTCGGTACATTCACATAAATTTAAGTTCAAATCAAATACCTTACCAAGCTACAACATTCACAAATATTTATGTTGCATAGCTGTACAAACACAAAACAGACAGACGTGTTTATGTGGGAACATATTGAACAGAGTGAAAGTGATGCTTTCAATGAACAAATCCTTTCAATTCTCTTGGGTTATACTACATTCAGCAATTTAGTCATACCACTAGATGCCTACACAGTTGAACAAGCTGTACACAGTTGAGCAAACCAACTGTAAATTAGCTTCAAAATTGCCTTACAAATCTGTCTTTTCAACATAAATTCATGCCTGTTCAATGAAATTAATTGCCTTTACAAATAGGTATTTACCACCGTCCTTGATCAAGTTCAACA
The DNA here is from genome assembly GCA_900323365.1 of Monocentris japonica. Taxonomy (NCBI): domain Eukaryota; kingdom Metazoa; phylum Chordata; class Actinopteri; order Trachichthyiformes; family Monocentridae; genus Monocentris; species Monocentris japonica. The sequence goes on from OOFE01027956.1 coordinate 10,500, forward strand.
CTCCATAGGGACCGAAAAGAAAAATTCATTCATTTTGCTCCTGGAAATATTTTGTGAATGTACTTTTTACGACATTTGCCAAAGACTTAGTTTGATATTTAATATTTTATTTACAGTGTATGTATGCATAATAAAGCAGTATTATCTTTTAAATAAGTAGTCAACACTGAACATGTATGTCGTGATTTTAAACAGGCAAACAACATGATGCATATAATAACTGTAATGAAAAAGGTGAAATTCAATGACTTAATATTCCATCAATTGCAACAAATGCTGCTTTGTAGAATGATTTGTGTATAATGTGAAGACAATTCTTCTCTGTAAATAAGATCACACACCATTGCAGTATCACACTAATGTACTGGCTCCCTTTGTAGATATACAGACTGAAAAAAATACATTACATTTGTGTCTTAATGTATTGTTGTGTTTGGAAGAAAGGCACAACTACTGTATTACCTGTGGCTACCTAAGTAGCAGGTTTCAGATGCTAACATCCCATAGGTTGTCTTTTTTGTTTTGTTTTATTTTTTTTTTTTATTTTATTTTGAGGATAATGTCAAGATGATGTTTTATGTCACTATGCAATGAGTTAAATGGCTTTCTGTATCATCTTTTGTTGTTGGGCTCAGAATAAGGAATCCTCAAGGTCTTTAATATGAATGATGGACAAGTGCATAAATGTCAAAAAGTATCTAAGACCTCCAATATGAAAGTTTTTTTTGGATACACTTAGTTTGATTTAAAATCTTTTTCCTCATTCCCTTAAATGAAGATATGATCAAACTGAAGTCCTTGGCAACAATCAAAGATATTGTCTTGTTTGCTATTAGTAGATGTTGTGATCATTATGCTCATCCAATTTAGTCATCTGTGCCTCCATGTATAGACACACATCCATACTTATTTCCACTCACTCATCTCTTCTCCCTCCCACCTCACTGTTTCTCTCTCTCAGCACCCCAGCCCCATCCCCGCTACCAGTACAACTCTTGAGCATAAGGCGTCCGAGATAAGTTTACTTTAATTCCACACAAGCAAGTACATGATCTGCTTCCAACTTCACTGTCATTGCTGTGGACACCAGATAACAGAGACACAGACTGCAGTCCCACTCTTTGGGAGAATCTATCCTCTACAAATTGCACTTGGGATTTGCCTATTTCTGTCTATATGTATGTGAAAATGAAACACTGGCATAGAGTGCAAGCCACCTTCATTCAGGAGAGGACTTTGCTTTAGAAAGTGGAGCACCTCTTGAAGGAATGGGTCTTCTGCTGTTGTAAAGATGATACAGGAGATGTGTCATGGACATAAAAAGGATTTCTGATAAAAATCTATAAGGAAAGCCTTGTGGCCTCAATCATTGTTCTGTTTCAGTTCTGTTCCAATTCTTTTTGTGCACATGAGAAATAAATTCTTTTATATGTCAGTCGTTGACTCTGTGTCTTCTCATTATTAACCCCATAAGAAAATGATTCAGAGTTCAAGGTTCCCAGGGAGCGTGCCTGCTGCTGGTGTATTGATGTTTGGTTTTATGAACGGGACTACAGAAGGCACTCATATGGGTTACAGCCTCAAATATGAAATACATGATGGGTGCATAGCCTGGTGTGTGTGTGTGTGTGCAGGAGAGAGAGAGCGAGAGAGAGAGAGGAGGGGGAGACAAAGAGCCAGGAAAGTTGGGAAAGCACGAATGCATTCCTCCAGCCTCATACTCCAGTGTATTTAATGATGCATCTGTTTCATTCTGCTCGACGCTACACTCTCTACTCTCAGACAATCCTAGCCAGTTGTAATTCAATTTCTCTGCTTCCGCTGCCTATTGTTTATTTCATGGATCCCCTGTGAAGCATCAAAAGCTGCTATTTCTGTCAGCCCCTAACTGTCCTATGTGTTTGTCATTCAGGCCTTGTTAAAAGACATAAAAAAAAGCGCGCGCACACACACACACACTCCCTCTTCTCCCACTGAGAATTCCCAGTGGTAAAATTATTCCATTTAGATGGGAACTTTTTTTGTCACTACCCTGTCTAAATTGGCATATCTGGCTCTCTCGCAGAAACCAATAAACTGTGAATCCGGATGCATCTGTCAATCAAGCTCATCTTTACTTTAGCGGTCCAGATGACAACAACAGGAGAAGAGACACACACCAGCAGAATGGGGCTCACTGATTGGCTCTCATCAGCTAGGCATTACGAAAAGCACCTGTCATCCTAGGGGCTTCTCAAACCCATACAGAGGGGCCCTGCCACGGGGGCCATGGGCCTTGGGAAAGATTTACTGAAACGCTTCACCCTCATTGTCAACTTGGCTTGGTGATGCCCTACAGCTAGGCCTCCTTGGCATGGTTCACGTCTGTCAATGATAATATATACAGTAACAATTCTAACGAGTAAAGAGCTGGTTGATGGACACTGTCTGAAACAATCCCTGACAAATCTGAAACATTACTTTAGCCATTGTGTAACACACATTGTGTAACACAGATATATAGCATTACATTTTTTTTTTTATTCCACTTCATTTTGACGCAGAATAGGCATTCATCCGATCTCATTCTGAAATGAGATGATAGATGGCCCACACGGCATTTCCCCAAACTATCAACACCCACATTTACAATGTAAACAGCCAGGTATCCAGAACACAGAATCCAATATATAATCATTACTCTTCATGTAAACATCCATTAATTTGGAGGTGACCATAGAACGAGACTCCTTGAGTCTTGAGGTGTCATACGAGTGTGGCATTGTTCCGAGATGAGGAGTGGTGGTGGTCTAGCGATGACGTCCTGTCATCTGCCTGCATGGGAGCCTGTCATCAGCCTCATCATGTGGCTGTCATAGTTGATGCTAGCGAGGGGAGAGGCCAACCCTGCTGTGTCAATCAACAAGCCCTCATTAGCAGCAGCTTTAATTAGTGGCTGCACGGGCACAGTATTGCTCACAATGCTGTCTTCGTTAACTCTTTGTTAATAATTCAAACTAATCTGCATTGGGAAGAGAGGCAATACAGTGTCCAGTGGTCAAGTGGTACAATGTAAAGCTATATGTGGCTGGTTGAAGAGTTGTTGTTTATATGGTATGAATAAAGAACAATTAATGTTTAATATAAATCTAAATGTCTTGAATAGGCTTGATGTGCCAGGTCCATCTTGAACAGTGCCCAATAGTGTCCCTGAGCAACTTGTATCAGTGTTCATCATCCTGGTCCAAGGACAGGTTTTGAAAATTACCACACATTACCCAATATACTGTGATACAACTCAGTTGTTTGCAATGTGTCATGATGGTTTGTGAAAATTGTGAAAATAAGTCATGCAAACATATCATTCGATTATTTCAGTGTGGCCCGGGAGTCAGAGAGTTCAAGCCTGGTCTCTGATGATGCTGATGCTGACAGAGCAGCGATTATGAGGTTATTTTCACTGTTGGCGGGTGAGACCATCCAGGCGACAGGAACATGACTTTGTGATGTTTCTAATGAGTGAGCATTGATTGAATCAACACAGCCTAAAGAGGTTTTCTCCAAGCTCAAGCTCAAGCGATGCTTGGTCTGTGTGCATGCTGTACTGAATGATAGTCCACAATTAGAATAATGAGCAGTTTTAACTGGAGAACTGCAACTGCTGGGTTTCTCAGCTGCCAACTCTATGCTATAATACCATTCCCATCCTTGTTAGATCAGTCGGCAGTTCACACCAATTTTCCTCCAGGAGCTAAATTATCGTTTTGAATGGCCATTGTGAGACACATTGTGTAATTAAGCACTAAATATGCCTCACTACCCGATTATGTCATTCTCCAAGAGGGCTGAGGAGCTCTGGGGCGAGGAAAGGTGTTTGTGTGGTGTGTGTGTGTGTGTGTGAGTGTGTGTGTACGTGCATGGGGGGG
>OOFE01027958.1:0-11998 GCA_900323365.1 Monocentris japonica
GCAGAAAAATATAGAGCAATCCTGAGTTAAAACCTTTTCCAGAGTGCTCAGGATCTCAGGCGGGGGTGAAGGTTTACATTTCAACAAGACAATGACCCGAAGCATACCGCCAAGAAAACACAGGAGTGGCTTCAGGAAAACTCTGTGAAAGTCCTGGAGTGGCCCAGCCAGAGTCCGGACTTAAACCCAATAGAGCATCTCTGGAGAGATCTGAAAATGGCTGTGCACCAACGCTCCCCATCCAACCTGGTTGAGCTTGAACGATGCTGCCAAGAAGAATGGGAGAAACTTACAAAAGAAAGGTGTACCAAGCTCATAGGATCATTTCCAAGAAGACTTGAGGCTGTCATTCCTGCCAAAGGTGCTTTAACCAAGTACCAAGTGAAGGGTCTGAATACTTATGGAAATGGGATATTTCAGTCTTTTATTTTTCATAAATTAACAAAACACTCCAAAAACCTGTTTTTGCTTTGTCATTGTGGGGTATTGTGTGCAGATTGATGAGAAAAAAATGAATTGAATCCATTTTAAGATGAGTCTGAAACACATGAAAACTTGAAAGGGTCTGAAAACTTTCTGTATGCACTATACCTCTGTGGTCAGCAGCGTGAGCATTTACCCGAGTGAGAAATTCACTTTGGGTGATCAGTGTAAGTTTAAGAGCATTAACCACTCTTTGATGTGAGAATTGTTGCTTTGTTTTGCCGCTTGAAGTCATGGAATCATCACGAACAATGATTAAACACCACTCCTTCCAAAGCATGGGCAACTGCTAGAGGAATTCTGTTTATGAAAGAAAGGTTTACAAGTATTCCACTGGAAAGTTTATGTTCAAGATGTGTTTTTGTTAACCAATGCCATTTTGTAGCCAGTGGCAACCACAGCGGTTTTAAAACCTTTCAAGTATTCTGTGATATTGACCAAGGCTCAAGGGAGGGCTGAAGCACTCAAAATAGTTAAGGTGGATAAACTATCTAGAACAATGTCGTGGCAGATTTCCTACTTGTGCTGCGACCACTAGACAAATACATGATGCCAACAGAGACTTGGCATGTAGTAACAAACATCTTTTTAAGAATTGTACTGCAAACATGGCCTGTACTCAAATTTTCACTCTGCACCGCAAACATATGGCTACAATCTCCTTGTGAGATACCTCATCTGAATGTTTTATAGAAAGAGCCTATTGTTTCACCATTCCCTGCTGCAAGTAATGCGGACAATTAGTCCTTTAATGTAGTCAAAATGTAGACCTCCTTGTGTGATGCTGGCACTTTGGTCTGTCACTAAGACCTTGGAAAGATAAAAGAGGTTATCTTGTCAGCCAGAGACAGGTAGCTTCCCTTTAACAGCCTGTACCCTGATGTCCAATCAGACCCTACAGGCTGAGTATGTTGTGTTGGCTCTTGCAGAAATGTGTGAGGGTCCACACCCTGCGGCATCTATGTAAAACCGTAAGGATAGAGATTGCAAGCAGGTGGCCGCTAAATTGGCACCCAGGTCTTTGAGTCCACCATTTTTTGGTTGCACGTATATTGTTTATCCAGTGCCAGAGATGGTGAGAGCTTGATTGCTGAAGAGGCCCTAGTGGACAGACTGATGTGACAACAGGGGGAAAAACAAAAGGAGCCCTTTGTGACAAAATGAGATGCTCTTAATGACTCAATGCACTCAAATGGAGGGAGTTTCTGTGTATAATAAAACTTTGTGGAGCGTGGTACGTACAGCTGTAGCCGAACATATAGCTTCTCTGAAGCACATGGATGTCTAATGCCCAGCATGTACTACACTTCTGTGATATGTGAACCATAGTTCATGGAAATATGCACACAGTCACCTCCAATAATTAACCAACTAAAGAATTATTATACTCTACCTCTCAGTTCCTAATGAACAAAAGTGATCATGGCTGAATTTGCTGGCCCTTTGAACGTGACTGTTCCTTCCTTTCCTTTCTGTTTATTTCCCAGCATCATCCTGTCATCATCCTAACGTGCAATGTATAGGTTCTATTCTTTCCATGACACAAGGGACAAAGCATAAGTTCCTGTAGCCTAAAGGTATAGGATATGTCACCAATAAGTTAAAGCTTGGGAACTACTATCACAAAGCTGACGAACTGGGGCGTGGGCTAATCCATTAGTAATATTCTTACGTGGTGGCTACTGCACCTATAATAAAGGGTGGAAGGGAAGAGAGGGGACAGAGGGCAAGATGATCACAGAGTGTTGGGGTAGCTTTTGCCCCTGTCACGGTGGTCCGCGGCCTGGTTCCACTGAGGCCGGCCTGCCTTTACAAGGCCGCAGCCAGGGATGTCCTGCCAGCTTTATGGCAGCCAGGAGTACATGAGAACCATGTTAGGGGCAATGTGATCCCCTCTACAGGCCTGTAGACTCCTGTCTTCATGCTGTCTTACAGTGCACTGAGACGCCCTCTCCCAGCAAGAGCAAACACACGCGTGGACACACACAAGTACAAGCACAAATGTGCACATACACAAATACACATGCACGAACGCACGCCTGTGCGCACAAAGAAGCACGCTCTCTGCACCACTCAACTGACTGCCTGACAAAGCAAAAAGCTTAATTATACCTTTGCACTTTTAAAGGTCCCATGCTGTGTTTTTGGAGGAAAATAGGGCTTTTCTAGCTCTGTAAGCTTGGTTTCATGACAATCTCCTCCGCTGTAAATTGTGAGAATGAAAGAATGTTTCATCTTTGAAGACAGCTTATGAGCATGACTGAGGGCAAAGATCCATTATCACTGTCTAGCAGCTAGGATTTGAGTGTCATCGTACATGATTTGGGAGAGGGAGAGGAAATCATCCCTAACCCTGACTGACAAGACTCTGATTGTCTGATGGGGGCGAGGTAGAAAATATTTTGTAATTATAATCAGTGGAGCACTACTTCATAACTACCAAAAATGACATGAACACTTTTAAATATCATGTCTAGCCTCCATGGAGCAGAACGTCCTTCTTCTTTCACAATGAGTTATAGCTTTCCTAAAAGCACAGAGAAACCATTCATTAATTGCATGGTGTTTAAGTGGTAATCTGCTGTTTCTGTTTTTTATTTTGATAAGCGGTCTTTGCTGTGGTGTTTTTGCACAACACTTTCCAGAGATCTGTCGGTACCAGTCTTTTCTTTGTCTGTTCAGCCTGGTGGTTATCGCTGCTCTTGCCAACCACCCAGTTCTTTTTCTTTCTATTCCAAAACAAACTGCTGGAAATGTAAAATACATCACTTCCTGTGCGGCAGTGGATTTTTCCCAGGAAAGCCCTACCTAACACCGGATGCTGAGCAAATCTAAAAGCTTTCATGAACTGGGAAGGTTGAATTACTATTGTGTTATATCAATCGGTGATAGAGAGTAGCAAAACAAACTTTTATTTATATAAAAATGTCTTATTACTTTAAGTTATCACAACTTTTGTAATAACACACTGCTGCTCCTATAACATGTAATTACAAAATAAGGTACCACATTATGTCAGTACAATGTTTCTGCGGTGGCAGTTGCCTATAGTTTTGGGGAATCTCAGCTTCACTCACCAGTAGAGACGAAGGCTTCCATTTTTAACTTGAAGGGCTGGAGGTTTTCCTCTGAGGAGTTAGCACACACCTTCTGCACATCCTTCTCACAAGCTGGGGGGAGAAAGCAGAGAAGAGAAGGTTGTGAAATGTTAAATAATCAAACCCATCTCAGCAGAAATGAATTACTGCCTCCCGCCTGAGGGAATGGAAGATTTAAAAGGGAGGAAAAAGAAACAAAAAATAAAATGTATGCGGTGTGTGCTTTAGATTTGTGTGTTTTTTCTTCAGCATTTGGTCAGGGATGTAAAACAATAACAAGCACACCTCAAAATAAGGCCAATTAATGAATCACATATGATATGGGGCATCACATTTCCAACATGATATGAAGTTGCCCAGAGTGAGGTGAGAGAAAGCATATGATTCAAAGTTAACCATAAATCTCTTACCTAAAAACCTACAATAAAATGTCACAATGACACATGACAAGCCTCAGCCACACACTTCTGATTAAATGAACAGAAGACAGGAATAGCAGGACAGGAAATTGTGGTGGATACAATGAGTGAAAAGGTAACTTTGCGGGACTTTAGGTGTAAAACTAGAGAGAGTCCTTCAGTAAAACTAGTCACCACCAATAACACTTGACAAGTGCATGTTGCCTTCAGAACTGACATGTGAGCGTATTGGTCTGTGCATGTGACTGCAGCAGATCTGTTTGCTGTTCGTGGATGGGATTTGTTTGGGGGTGCCAAATGACCCAACTCATACAAGCTCAGAGGAAACAGCTGTGACTGAGCCCGTTCCAGCCAAACCTTTTCCATTTCCTCTCATCTATTAGCCCGGTATGCTATACTCAGAGACGCCTGGTGAAATAACTTTGGCACATTCCTCCAACCTGTAAGTCATTAATGGATGCAGTAAATACCTTGACTTGCTTATGACTGCATAGCTAAGTAGTTCTGCAACACAACAAGAACATTACTGGGTCTAGCCGGAGTCTCGGTTCACCGCTTTGCTGGTTTTCCATTTGTGTTTGGTTCTCACGTCTTTGCAGCGGAGCCCTTACACCTGCGGCTTGGTAAACTCAGTCTCACACAGCGCACCTTTCATGTAAAGGCTAATCTTGAGAAATGGATATATGAACATAATATGTGCTCATTCAAAGTGTAGAATCACTACGTACAGCCTAGCAGTCGGTGTCCCAGGACACTTTTTAAATCTATGGCGGAGTGAGGCCAAGGGGTTATCAATATAAATCTGAGTAATCGGCAAAGAAAAAACAGATAAGCAACCATACAAACATGACAAACAAAATATCCTGTTTAGACAAACCACGTTTCCTTACTAGAAATCCCCCAACTCAAAAGGGCCCATTAAAACAGTGTTCAAAACAGCAAGTCTACAATTTAGAGGCGGCTCTCCTCCAAATGTGGTCCAGACAGCAAAGGCCGCAAGGAGGAAGCCCACAAAAAAACAGCAGCTGCAAAGAATAAAAACTAAAGGCTCTCGTTTGGGAAATTGTCTTAGAGTGATAATACATTTGGTGGAGGAGTGCATTCAAAAGGAGCACGTTTCTGTGAGTGAATGACTGGTACTGTGTGTTAGGAGCCTAGACCCAGCAATTTCAACTTCTCCTTTGACCACAAATAAAGCCATGCTGTTTTTTTTAATGGACCGGTGGGTGTTAATCCGTGCTTCTTTTGCCCAAACAACCCCACAAACGTCTCTGTGACAAGCAAAGAGAAATCAGGGGCAGGAAAAGAGAAAGTTCTGGTACTATTCTGAGACGTTTTAATGTCTTATAGAATAAAAACTTTTCTTTTTTCCAAGAACATTTGAAGTAATTTCTGCTTTAATGGGCAGTATACAGCTGAATAGGAAATACAGAAGAAATAAAGGGAATAATATGCAACAAAGGTTGTGTCCGTGATTCAAACCCCAGGCATTGCAGGTTCACGGTATGTGTCTTAGGGGGTCAAGCCATCACGATGCCTCAAGTGAACACAGTTCTGACCTGCACTGACAACATTAATCAATATTGATTGGTGGACTCAGCATCTTTTGAACTGGGCTGCTGATGTGCAATGCAGTCCAAGCATTAGTCAAATTGTTGATTGAAGAAGAAAGATTCATTTATTGATTTGTTTGTTCATTGGTATATTTGAAAGAGACAGCACAGCAAAACCACAGATTGATTACCCTATCAGTTACAGCATACGATGCATTGTGAAATTTTGAATGTCAGGAAGTAACTTCCAACACCAGTGCCTATATGGGCATTGATTGACTGGTTGATTGATTGATTGATTGATTGATATCTTCATATGTAGGGGAACCCCGTACAATCCATCTCATTTCAATGGGACATTGCAGACTAGCATGAAGATTGCATCATATGAGGTAACGTGACAACAGCTGTGGGTAAAGGGGGGCATTAAAAAACATCTGACTTCTTCTCCAGGATTTGTTCTATGGGTGACTTTGATGTCAATATGTGCTTACTATCTTACCACAGTAACCAACAGCCCTCACTACAGCTACCAGGAAATCACAGCACACCAAGACAATGCATAATTGCAGTGTGGGCTCGAGAAAATGTTTTACACAAACAGTGGATGGTGAGGCTGCGGAACACCACAAGATGGTGGAACTAGCTGATTGATGAATGATTTCTGCCTCAGAAATGCTGCCATGACGCGGCCCCCCCTCGTCTCTGTAGGTTTGGATTTTGATAAAGCAGCGTAAACACCGAAAGAGGGAATGAGTGAGCGCAACAACAAGGAGAGGGAGAGAGACAGAGAGACATAGCAGCCACACAGAAATACACAGTAGTCTGATATCCACTGCTGGGTCAGACAGGGCTGACTTGGCTTAATCATTCTTCACATCACTCAATTCCCAAAGATTTGTGTGATTCATTTTCCCTCACATTGCTGCTAAAAGAGATAAATTGTCAGTTGAACTGTACTTTCAAATAATCCAATCATTATTTTCCTTATAAATATGTGGCATTGGCCCTTGTGAGGCTCATTGTAAACCTCCTTGGCCCTGCTGGGAAAAACCTTTTTCATACTTTTGGAAGTGCTTTGGAAAATATTTTACAGTCTTTGTACTTTTCATCAGAGGTTAAACCTCCTCTGTACTCCAACCCTGCTATATCACAGTTATTTATACCCGGGATGTGGAATTTTCTCACTAATCCCCAATTATATACAGTCCCAGTGGACTGTCAGACCTCCGGCTCCCCTCTCTCTGGGATGAATCCTGCTATTCCCCCTTGGTGAGGCCAGCCAGGAGCCTGCCTCGGTAGGGGTAAGACCCTCTCTCCTCTTTCCACTCCCCATAAATCAACCTGTATCAGTCCAGGCCCATCAAACCCTAGCCCACCTCCTACATGCTGCTGAGAACACTGTGCTGACAGGTAGAAACATCAGCAAGGACTTGCAAGGAGTAAGGAGCAAGGTGCAAGGAGCAAGGAGATGGCGCATTAACCCCTGCTCGGGTTTGGAGGCAGGGACCATCAAAATGTCTCTGGTGTGACATGAGAGAATGGCTTATGCTAGGACTCGGATGATACTGTTGCATTTATCTGTACTGGCCCAGCGTCTGAATGGCAAAGCCTAGTTTGGTGTAAGAGGAGATTCCAGTGTGTTTTACTCTTAAATAGAGATTTGATTAGTATTAAAAACATTCAATCTCAGGGACATGAATGGATGGATTCAAGTTTGATTATTAACTGAGAGACTGACATTACAACCTTTTCTAAATCATACTGGACATCATTTGCAGCCCATCCATGATAGATACTTCCCAACATTGATAAGCAGGACTTGTGTCTCGGAGTGGTGGTGACGGAACGTCAACATGCCGACTTCACACATGGAAGTCTGAGCAGAGCCTCCGTCGTAAAACAGACCTCAGGCTAAAGGCCCTGCCTGGACCTGACATTAAAGGCCATTTAAAATCAAGACACTGTCTGATTTGCCACAGTGATGAATGCCTAACCCGGGCCAGGCCTTCTGTGAAACACTAAACTCCCCTGAGCAGCAAATGAGCTCTGACTGTTCCTTTTTATTTGATACTATTTCATTCAGTAGCGTCCCTGCCTCGCTGTCCAGCCCAATTACCTGGCAGTTAAAGGGATCTTTATGTATGCTCGTCGTGGGTCTCACTGAATGAAAGTGGAAAATGGAGAGCTTTTGGTGAATACTGTACGGCCACCACTTACTGCTTTAGAAGAATACAATTGTCATCATTTCTCATCTTAATCATTTTTCATTGGTTCTGGGTTATAAATTCGACTGCACTGCTATACCAGCATGTCAACAAATGAATTGTGGCAGAAACTGAATAGAAGATATTCATCTCTGTGGGAGTTGAGTCTACAGCCTACAGTAGGCTCAGATCCCTGTGGCCTCCCACTCATCCCTCTCCCCGAGAGGAGCACAGAAAGAGGTCATCACCCTCTGCCCAAACAGGAAGCCCCATCAAAAGAGGATCATGTTTCTGCACAAGCCAGTGAAGGAGAGGGCAGCCAAGCGGACGGGGACTCTGACCCACTCCTGATCATCGCCTCTGACTAGACACTGCACACACACACATGCATGCATGCACAGACACAAGCGATTATGCTCACACACACACACACACACGCGCCGGTGAATGCAAAGACAGTGCAACGAGATGTGTATGCAAGCACAAACATGCACGTGCACATTCACACACACAATACTGTTGACGGCTAGGACCTGGAGGGGGCTAAGCAGGAAGAGATGGATTTCTGACTGGTGTCCCACCTCCAAGTCTCCTGACCCTTGACCACAGGCCCGTCTCCACCTCTAGATCAGGTGAGGGGCAGGAAGCCTTACTCTCGGTCAAATAGACGCCGTGAACTGAGGTGTGATTCAGTGCTGGCTGCTCAGCGTCAGACACCATTCAGAGTGGATGGAAGTCATCTGTGCGAGCTTCATAATTAAGACCAGTTGCTTTCTTTAGGCTGGTTTATAATAGCCAGGCATAAATATTTATTCCTGGCGGCTGGCGGAGAGGATAAAAATGGTGAGAGTCATAGGTGGAGCTCACCAAACACCCAGCGTTCAATGCTCACCCTGTACTGCTAATACCCCTGAGGACTACCGTGCCAGACTTAGCTGTGGTAGAGATCAAATACGAGGGCCCTTATGTTGCATTTATTGTCTTCAAGTCTTCCATTTTTCCTAATAAATGAGTGACAGCTTGAGGTGGGTCTGGGTACTTTAGTAGACTCTTTGTATTTTTCCCCCAGGTCAGAGAGGAGAGGGCTTTAACAGCGATCTAAAAAGTTGCAGAGCATATCTAATTGCTTTCATATGCCGTATTATTGGTTGATTTAAATAACGACAGACACCAGGGGCGCTGGGGGGCATCGCCTTTAACCCCTGCGTGGCCCTGGCCAAGACTGACTGACTGGCTGGCCAACTGGCTAGGTTATTGAGTGGCTAGGCGCCCGTGAGAGCTTACCCCCTGACACAATCAGCGTGGAAGCCCAAAACAACGTCTGCCTATTTACCCCCCAATTGTCCTTGTGATCTTTCGTCAAAGCATTGGAATTTGCTTTTTGGACTTTACCCCCGCTCTAAGCGCTCTGGAGACAGACAAATGAAGATGCTGCTTGCACTGACTGCTCCTTCATTGGTCTTGAAAGGGGAGAGGTTGCGGTGTTATGATGATACGTCTGTTAAGGCATGATACAATGTCTGGAAACTGGGAAAAGCTGCTTCAGGCCATCCAAGGTCCTGAATACACCCACAAACCTCTCTGCATAGTGGGGGGAAAAGTACATGGGATGTGCATTTACATTTAAACTGCTCTGGTGAAAGAAGACAGCATACAGTACATAATAAGACTGATTTACAATGAAACGATGACCTAAGCACTAAAATGTCTGATAGAAACCCAGCCATGTACTGTGCAGGTTAACCCTTCACACCCACCCCCGAAATGAATGTATCGGTAGATAAAAGAGGGCGTGTCCTACCAGTGAGATCTCTCTTCAGCCTCCTGATGTCCTTGGTGAGGTCATCAAACTTGACCTGGGCAGCCAGGAAGAGGTCTTGAGGCTCAGGCAGAGGGAACACACTCTTATCTGTGCCGGCATGCTGGGACAGGGGAACAAGTGGAAAACATATCAGCATCCATTCTGTCACATATGCTTGAGTAACAAATTAAGACTGTAAAAAACCACACCTGATCTAGATTACGCAGGTAGTAGGACACCACATAATCCACCAGACTGAGACGATTGTCCTGAGGGAGAAATGACCACTGATCAAGAATGGAATGCAATTATGCTTTACATGTATGTATCATTGTGATTTTATAGTATGGGTCTACCCAACATTTCCCATGAAATTATGATACTGAGTGTAAAGACGTGGGCTACCCTGCTCTTGACGTCCTTCAGTTTGGGGAGGATCTCCAGCCCGAAGCCATCAGCCTGGCCTCTAGTCCTGTTCCCTCCATTCATATAGTTCCCAAAAGCCAGAACCAGACCCATGACCTCCCGCAAGCTATTGCCCTCTAGCAGCTCCTGACACACAGACACACAAGCACACACACGGCCTCTGGGTTAGCTAAATCTCTAGGCAGCGTGATGACACGTCTTTTCTCAATCAAGAATGCGATGCCGCGGCAGCCTTACTTTGCAGACATTGGAGACAATCTCCACCTTGCGACGGATGGAGGAGATGCTATCGAGGAATACTGACTGGAAGATGATGCAGTGGGCCCGGCCCGAGAAGTCGGGAATCTGGGAGAGCTCATACAGGAACCTGGAAAACAGGAGGGGAGGAGGAGCAGGAGGAGGAGGGGGTGGAAGAGAATGGGGTGTGATGTGTTATGACAGAATTAAACAAAATGTCCAACAGGAAGAACTATTTTGGGTCCTTGGCAGGTTGCGCTTCCCCATGCAGGGCGGCTGAGTCAGTGTTGCTGTTCACAGGCAGGCAGACAGGCAGGCAGCTGATAGTCATGAGTGGTGCTGCTCGGCTGGGTTTGAAAGGTCCACGGGGTCGGGGAGAGGGAAAGCAGTGAGCGGCGCACAGTGATTGATCAAAGGTAGCTTTGGCCTGATGCGGGACGACTCATGTAAACAGTGCCGTGTCGGAGGGGAGCGGAGCGGTAACATCCTGTGTGATTAGTCCCGTTGATGGAGGTACACACTGAGTAGGGATGACTCAGGCAGCAGTAGTGACAGCTCTGGTCAAACATGGAAATAGGCAGGCCAGGCTAAGCGGCACCGCTGGGACCGGGCCTCGTTAACTGGCCCGGACTACTTAACCCTGACAGGATGGGAACTATGGAGAGGACCGACATCAATGCATGTGCACGGACATGTTTGCACACACACACGCACATGCACATGCTAGTTTATGAGGACTTTACTATATATCCTTAGCACTGTGAAGATTGTTTTATCTATATCTTCAGGAAAGGAAATCTGATAACATTCATGAGGGACGTAATAGAACCGGAGGAGGTAAAACAGGCTGTAAATAAATATTTACCAAGTAAAAACCACATTAGAGCTTGGATTATTTGTTTTGCAAGAGTGCAAATAAATAGATGAGTGATGCCACCATCTCTAAATGTTGGATGTTTCCAGTATGCCCTCATTATGGTTTCGCTGCGAGGTACAATCAAATTAAAAGGATTGCAGAAAACCTCAAAATAAAAATGTTTGTCTCTGTCAGACATAATAAACTCCTACTTGAACGATGTCAAGCTGTTTCCTAGAATATTATAAATCTCACCATTAATTGTGCTGCCTGCTATGAAATTATTTAATTAATTTAATTGAGCTATGGGTTATAAATACTGATATCTACATGCCAATATCGATACCTGGAAGTAAATGCAGTTAAATGTATATCATGATGACTTCACTTTTGAATCCATTGTGTCTGTATGAATGTCTATTTTTTTATATGGTTTCTGTATATAGTATATACACCGATCAGCAATAACATTAAAACCACTGACAGGTGAAGTGAATAACATCGATTATCTCGTTACAATGGCACCTGTCAAGGGGTGGGATATATTGGGAAGCAAGTGAACAGTCAGTTCTTGAAGTTGATGTGTTGGAAGCAGGAAAAATGGGCAAGCGTAAGGATCTGAGCGACTTTGACAAGGGCCAAATTGTGATGGCTAGACGACTGGGTCAGAGCATCTCCAAAATGACAGGCCTTGTGGGGTGTTCCCGGTATGCAGTGGTTAGTACCTACCAAAAGTGGTCCAAGGAAGGACAACCGGTGAACCGGTGACAAGGTCATGGGCGCCCAAGGCTCAGTGATGTGCGTGGGGAGTGAAGGCTAGCCCATCTGGTCCGATCCCACAGAAGAGCTACTGTAGCACAAATTGCTGAAAAAGTTAATGCTGGCTATGATAGAAAGGTGTCAGAACACACAGTGCAT